>CAUYQV010174338.1:0-110834 GCA_963574575.1 Galagoides demidoff | reverse complement strand
AAAAAATGGCCGGGCGTTGTGGCCGGCGCCTCTGTTCCCAGTTACTTGGGAGGCAGAGGCAGGAGACTTGCTTGAGCCCAGGAGTTGGAGGTTGCTATGAGCTGTGATGCCATGGCACTCTACCCAGGGGGATAGCTTGAGCTCCGTCTCAAAAAAAAAAAAATATCATTACTTTAGTCCTCATGCTGTACAATATGAGGACTAAATGCTGTCAGTCTTTTGACTGACTTTTGCTATCTAAGTGTAATTACCCATCCTTTGAGCCCCCTCCCCTGACCACCTCAGTCATTTTACTACTACTTTGAGATCAACTTTAGATTCCACGTATGGGGAAGATCATGCGGCGTTTGCGGGCCTGGCTCATTTCACTTAACATGAAATCAACATGGTTCATCTGTGTTGCAGAAAGTGACAGATTTCATTCTCCTTCTGGCTGAATAGTATTTCAGTGTGTATATGCAGCACATCTTCTTTATCCACTTACCTGCTGATGGACCCTTAGGTTGATTCCATGTCTTGGCTACTGTGATTGCTGTAGAGGGCAGGGGAGTACAAATACCTCTTCAACATGATTTTATTTTTGGATGGATATATATTCACACACAGTTATGGGATTGCTGGATCATACAGTAGTCCTATTTTTAATTTTTTGAGGACCCTCCATACTGTTTCCGTAGTGGCTATGCTAATTTATATTCTTACAGTGTACAAGGTTCCTTTTTCTCCACATCCTCACCAACATTTGTTACCCTTCTTTCTGATTAATGGTCATTCTAACAGGAGGTGATATTTCATTTTGGTTTTGATTTGCATTTCCCTGATAAGTGACACTGAGCATTTTTTCATATACCCGTTGCTCATTGATGTCTTTAATATTTAAGTCTTCTGCCCATTTTTAATTGGCATATCTGCTTTCTTGCTGTTGAACTGAATTCCCTGTATATTTTGGTTATTAGCCCCTTATCAGAAGTATAATTTATAAATATTCTCTCATCCTATAGTCTCTTTACTGTTTTCCATCAATGTGTAAACATTTTTTAGTTTGCTCTAATCTCATTTGTCTGTCGTTGCTCTTGTTACCTGAGCTTTTGTGATCTTTTTTTTTTTTTCTTGTTTTGTGATCCTTTTCTAAAAAAAAAAAAAAATCATTGCCCAGACTAAGAAGTCTGTCTTAATGACTGAGCGCCCATGGTCTGGACTGCCCGGTGGCATGTGGTAATTGTAACCATCATGGAGACTGAACATCTTCACAGGATCTCCCAGAGAGGCAGCATTCTGGGAAATTTATTTTCATTGAGGCCAACATGCATTTTTCAGTTCAGGCTCACAAATTCACTAAGCCTCTAGTCATTCAGCAAGTCATTTAGCCCCAAGCCTCCAGTTCTTCCGTAGTCCGAGGTGACAATTATCCTGTGAAGTTGTTAGAAGGCAGATGGGAGGTGTTCTGTGGAAAGTTCTTATTAATGTGGTGATTGGCAGATCTGGAAAATCTTGGGACTCTTAACTGCAGGTGCTGGATATTATCTGATAACAAGCTTTTAAAGATCATTTTCAACTAGAATTTCTAGTGGCCGAACTATGATCAAAAAAATGCTGTATATTAAACAACTTCGGAGGAAGTGCAGAAAAGTGTTAATTAATTCTTGAAAGTAGATACAATAGAGATGAAAATATTGAAGATGCATGTCAAATGACTGAATTGTTTTATGAAAAGGCAGCATTTCTAAATTAACATTTTGATTTTAAACATTTATACAACTTTAAAAATATGATAAATGAGGGCATAGAGTAGGAAAAGTGACAAGACCAGATTTTAGGTAATTTTTTTTTTTTAATGCAGTTTTTGGCCGGGGCTGGGTTTGAACCCACCACCTCCAGCATATGGGGCCAGCGCCCTACTCCTTTGAGCCACAGGCACCGCCCTATGTGACTTTTTTTTTTTTTAATGTTTTTAAAGTACCCTAGTTTCATGTAGCATATATTTCATTTTAAACGTCACAAACCAGTAAGGGGAGAGAGTCAGGGACATTCGAAAAGAAACCGTCCCTGACCAACCCTCCATTGGTATGTGACTGTTAAATCAGGCTATCACCTGAACATAGCTTGAAGACGTTTTAAAGTTTCCATCCTTCATCTGACATTAAATTCAACAGGAGCAAGCCCATCATGGTCTCCACTGCAACTAGAGTTTCACAGCCCCTTAACTCAGAGGTAAAGAACTTAAATTTACAACTGGTTTATTACTAAAAATGAAAACATTTCTGTTTACCTGGGTGTTGCTGAGTCCCCAAGTCACTTCTGGCTGGTCCCTTCTTCATCTTCCATTCTTAGCATTGGAACGCATGAGCTTAGTCCTTGGACCTTCTCCGTATTTATGTACACTCTTGGGAACACATCTCGCCTCAAGGTTTGTCTGCTCTTGTTCCTCATATTTCCATTTTACCTGAACCCCAGACGCATAGATCCAACTGCCACTGGTTCTCTCCACTTGGAATGTCCAGCCAGCTTCCTAAACTTACACATCCAAACCTGAGCTGCTGATACCTCCTCAGACCGCTCCACCCACTGTCACCCCCTTCTTGGCAACAGCAGCTCCAATCTAGTACTCAGAATGAAATTTTTGGTCATTCCTTCTCTCTCATCTTATAGCCAATCAAGTCTGAAAGATTGGATTCATCAGCAAATCTTTATACCCATCTAGAATCCAAAGTAGTCTAAGTGAATATAATTTTGGGGGTTCTAACAGACTTCTAACTGATCGCCAGGGCTTATGCTTCTGTCTCTGGCTCTCCTTCAGTCTTGTCTCAACAAAGCGATAGAGTGATCTTGGTAGGGCCAGTCGCCGTGGCTCATGCCTATAGTGTAGCACTCTGGGAGGCTGAAGCAGGTGGAGCCTGAGTTTAGGAGTTCAAGACCAGCCTGAGCAAGAGCAAGACCCCCATCTCTAAAAATAGCAGGGGGGTGTGGTGGGTGCCTGCAGTCCCACCTACTTGGGAGGCAAGAGGATCACCTGAGCCCAAGAGTGTGAGGTTGCTGTGAGCTGTGATAGTACAGCACTCTGAAGAGGGTGACAAAGTAAGACTGTCTCAAAAAAAAAAAAAAAAGTCATCTTGCTAATACCTACCTAGCTCAATTCTTACCATTTTACTTCTCAAAACCTTTGAATAGCTTCCCATTTTCCTCACAGAAGAAGCCAAAGTCTTTGCAATGGTCTTCAGAGCCTTGGCCACCCCTGCCCCTGTTCCTAGTTGACCTGAGCACATACTACTCCCCCTTACTCCCTTCCACTGCAGTCTCAGCTTGTCCAGGACTGGAGAACTTTGTTTTCCCACTAGGAAAAATTGACACTTAACCTGCCGCTTGCTGAGTGCTATTGATAAGCTCAACAAATTTAATTTATAAGATTCTAGAAGGGACTTTAAGTCTTCTCAAAGCCCAGTAGGTGTTCTGTACGTAGTAGGTATATTTATTCAATGGAACATAATTCCTACTAAGAGTGCGAAATAGCTTTAATCTGGTGACCTATAGTGACAAAAATGCCACCGTCTGTGGAGAAAAAGTAAATAGCACACATAGGAATAGGAAAATTTTCTAAAATATTTTCCCATGAAGAAAGTAGTTTATTCACATTTTCCTCTTTGAAATTATAGGGAATTAATCTGTAAAACATGCTTAATTTCCTCAGTTATAGACTATGTAAGCCAACTGACCTATTTAAAAGCTAGATATGATTAATATGAATCTGGAGTAAAAATATGTGCTCTGGTAGGTTTTTATAAAGCATAACAATTACTTAGAGAGGCTAGTGCTGGGAATAAAATTCTTTTCAGACTTAAGAGGGACAGATATGGGCAGTGCCTGTGGCTGAGTGAGTAGGGTGCTGGCCCCATATACCAAGGGTGGCGGGTTCAAACCTGGCCCCGGCCAAACTGCAACAAAAAAATAGCTGGGCATTGTGGCGGGCGCCTGTAGTCCCAGCTACTCAGGAGGCTGAGGCAGGAGAATCGCCTAAGCCCAGGAGTTGGAGGTTGCTGTGAGCTGTAACTCTATGGCACTCTACTGAGGGGGACAAAATGGACTCTGTCTCTTAAAAAAATAAAAGGCAGGTCCCAAACTTAAGTTTGTAAATTAAGACAAAATAATGGCTGGCACCTGAAAATTAATTTTTTCTTTCCTCTATACAGGCCTGCAAAGGACCCTGGCCTGACACAACAGTGGTTAAGTCCTAGAGTCCAGTCATTCCTGCCTTATTGTACAAGTGCCTTGCCTGATTTTTATTTTTTTTCTTTTCACAAGTGTTCAACCTCACAGGCCTACAACAAATCCAAACACTTCTAAATTTGCTCAGAAATATGGAGGTGCTGAGAAGTGTTCCCGATGTGGGGACTCTGTGTACGCTGCCGAGAAGATAATTGGAGCTGGGAAGGTAAAGTGGGCGGCTCCTCTGTCTTTGCTCCCCCAATCTTGGCCACACTCACTCAGGTGCTGTCTTGTAAATGCCTGGTATGAAACTTCTAAATGAATTTCCATCAGAATCTTAATTTCTTAAAGTGATGTCCTTATTCAACAGATCACTTATGTATAAAAGAAACTGTTTACTTAGGGGGCCACTCCTGAACATTAAAAGGCCAGACTTTTTTAAAAAAACAAAACAAAACCTAGAAGCTGCCCTTTAAGTAAATAGTCAGGACTCTTGGTGCTCACTGGGTACATGGGTTTGGAAAAGTTGCCCCTTAACCTCTTTGAGCTGCAGTGTTCTCAGCCAGAAAGGAGGCAGTCTTGAAAGGAGCAGACAGGCTTGCAGCAAGAGCTGAGACTGCTCTTAGGGAAACGGCCCTTGTGTAGATGACCAAGAGTGTTAACAGTGAGTTAGTGAGGAGGGCCAGTTTCCGTTGTCTAGTTGGAGTTGAACCACACAAGACAAGCCTGCTTTGCACTGATCTTCCTGGCCCACTTCTGGCCACACATCTAACCATACTTCAGGCTTCTCAGAAACACTAACACATTCCTCTCTTCTAGCCCTGGCATAAAAACTGCTTTCGATGTGCCAAGTGTGGGAAGAGTCTTGAATCGACAACTTTGACTGAAAAAGAAGGTGAAATCTATTGTAAAGGTAAAATTAATTTATTGCTATCTATATGAATATCCTACACTGGTTTTTGTGTAATAAAATGTCACCACCATAAAGAAAACAAGTTACAGGTCAGTGCCTGTGGCTCAAGTGGCTAAGGCGCCAGGCACATACACCTAAGGTGGTGGGTTCGAATGCAGCCCGGGTCTGCCAAACAACAATGATGGCTGCAACCAAAAAAGAAAAAAATAGCCGGGTGTTGTGGCAGGCGCCTGTGGTCCCAGCCAGTTGGGAGGCTAAGGCAGGAGACTCGCTTGAGCCCAGGAGTTGGAGGTTGCTGTGAGCTGTGATGCCATGGCACTCTACCAAGGGGGACAGCTTGAGGCTCTGTCTCAAAAAAAAAAGAGAACAAGTTACCCTGAAAATAGGGAAAGGGAGGTCAACACTGGCTATCTGAAAGTAATAAACAAATACCTAACTGATCTTTCACACTTGCAACTGAGCAGGACCAAGCTGAGCACCTTGGAACTAAAAGGCCTGGACTTGCTTTCCGGGCTTTAAGATATTTGCTGCACGGCACATTTTACGTCCTAAATGACTGTGAACTCTGCTACAATCAGCAGCTTGTTTATTACTTTATGGGGATTTGTTGAGTAGGTCTTAAGCAATGCTAGCAAAGCTTACAGACTTGAACCAGCTCTTCCTTTTCTTTTGTAGGATGCTATGCTAAGAACTTTGGGCCCAAGGGCTTTGGCTATGGCCAAGGAGCAGGGGCCCTCGTTCATGCTCAGTGAAGAGGAAAACGCAGATCTAAGCATTGCCCACCGAGAATCTGCGTACGCTAGGCACAGATAATCTTGTACCACTAAACTACTGTGAAATTCCACCAGCATTTTACTGTTACTCTGTTCCTGGATAGGCTGGCTAACTTGTAGGAAGAGAGCACCATATCCTTTTGCTTTATTCTCCAGCATTTTTAAGAACCGTTTCTTTTTAAATAAAACTTCAGCTTGATTTTTGTGTTGTCTTTTAATTAACCTTTTGAAAGAGCTCCTGTATTTGTTAGTAGAAAATCCTTTGGGCCTCTGTTAAAGAGAATCAACCCCATTGTACCCAGAATAAGCTGATGTTTACATCACAGGTGTTGAAAAGAATGTCTGTCTTGAGCTGGCCAGGGTACCTGAGGAGGCTGCAGGCAGCTCTGTCTCCGCCCCTCAGAGCTGTGATGAGCACTGCAGCTCCTTTCCTTCTACCCCCACTATAGTTTAGTTCCTTGATACCTGGAAATCATCAAACTATTTACAGACAACCATAGACTGAGACTTGGCATGACTTGTTAAATGCTCTAATAGGATAGATTCTGATTTACTAACTCCTGGAAATGAGGTGTTCTCACATATTTCAATTCTACATAAATAGCACAGAATGTTGCATTTTCTGGGCAGGCAAAATCAGCAGGCTCAAGTAGAAAGGGATTAGACTCTGAGGTATGGCTTCATTACTTTCCCAGCTTAGTTCTTTGCCAGACCTTCGATCCAATCTTTTTTCTCCCAAAGGGTAAGGTGTGAAATCAGTCTGAAAGGACATTAGAAAAGTTGAACCTGCCTGGTCTCTAAGCACAGTATTTTCTAAGATCTAGATTGTTTGACAAGGGGGTGTGGTATGACATCCAAAAAAATAAGGAGCACTATAATGGGAATATATTGAATGAGGAAGTAGTGGGTGGACATTTTAAAGGGTTTTTTTTGGGGGGGGGCTGGGTTTGAACCCACCACCTCTGCTGTGGGGTTGGTGCCCTACTCCTTTGAGCCACAGGCGCTGCCCGTGGGTTGGACATTTTATATCTATGCCTTCAGCAACTGTAGGTGCTCCAGGGCTGCAGGCTGGAGGAACCCAGCACAAAGCATCACTGCCTGCGCTCCTCCTATCCCATCCCTTCCTACCTCCTCATCTTCATGAAAGAAAAATCCAGTCCATGGTGCCTCAAAGGTTGGGGACTGCTCCTATAAGGCATTACCAGGTCCATTGTGGGAGAGGAGGGCATTTTAGTTAACCAGGCCGGAAAATAGTTAACTGGCAATTAAAGAGGTTGAAGAGTTATAGAGTAACTTCTGATTCTGCATGTGGTAGTTTTAAGACATGTCCATAATTCTTTGACACTATCATCAAATGGTCTAATTCCCCTCCCTTTAAATAAAAACATATCACTAAGGCTGGCTATTAACCAAGAGTGGTGGACAAGGCTAGGTTAGAAGAGACAATCTTGTCTGCCCCTTTTCTCTTGGAATGCTCACTCTTGAAAATCGGTCACCATGTTCTGTGGAAGCCTTGACTACATGCAGAGGCCACAGGTAGGCATTACATGGATAGCTTCGGCTAAGAATCTTTCTCAACACAGGTCAGGCATGCAGGTGAGCAAGCCTTCTGATTATTCCACCCAGTACATCCTTACTCAATTTCCTCCCCACTCTGGACCAGCTTACCTGATGCAACCTGAGTTATTGATGAGCCTTGACCAAAGCGCAGATCTACAATGTTTTAAGCCACCAAACTTTTGGAAAGTTTGTTAGGCAGGAAGAAATAGCTGAAAGAAGTAATGTGAAACACAGTAAACTGCTCCCCCACGCGAAGCCTACAGTTCCCATTCCTACCATGTATCCCGAACTGGAAGTTGGTTGCTTGTAGATATTCTAGAGGAAAAAATAGTTGAAGTTGACAGCATGTGGCTATTTGAAATTTGTCTGGTAAAATAAAACAAGATATCCATATTTAAAAATCGCTCTTGATTAAATTGGGAGTCACAACACAACTACTCTAAAACTATAAAAATTTCCAGTGGTTCTTGGACTAGAAAAAGGAACTTAGCTTTGGGCCACATGGTCCTGCAAGGAATCACTTTTGTCATCTGAATTTAAGTGGGTCAAGTAGCCTCAAAGTAACCTGAATGTAGTGAAGTGCTGTATGTTCAGTATGTACATCTTTTCTTTTAAAAACTACACATTTGATGTATTTGCTTCTGTTCATTTATGAATAACTACTGTCAACTCTGGTTCTAACAGTCTGCCTCATCAAATCTATTTGGGGAATGTTGCAGATATAAAATACACACGCACGTGTATATGTATCTCCCTGTAGATAAACAGTATATACTGCATATTGAAGGCCTGGAGATTCCATAGTTGAAAAGTATGTGTTAATTTGAAAGTTTTACAGTGAATTAGTTGTCCATGAAAACGCCAACGTCTGGGGAAATACTGGTCTGGAGCTGTGGTTCTCAAGCAGTTTGATCTCAGGACCCCTTTCAATTATCGAGGACTCCAAAGAGCTTTTGTTTATGACAGTTGTATCAATATTATCCACATAATAAAACGTTCTAAAACTTAATTCACACTTCCATTTACAGCAAAGATGAAGTAACAGGGACCAGATTTACCTGCTCACTGGATGCAAAGGAAATTCCATGATAAAATGTTTGGGATGCTGGTCATTAGGTCACAAAGAGCAGTTATGGTGAAAAAAATGAGAATGCTCTTAATTAGCTTACTGCTTTGAGAATTTCCAGGCTACAGTGTAAGAGGGGAGAACACAGGAGGAGCTAGAAGCCACTGAAGCTGAGGATACAGAGCTAAGTCTAGGGGGACCAGGGTACCCAAAGTTCGCAGAACTAGAATGCTGCACAGAGAAGTCTAGGGTGGTGCAGAGCGCCCTGCCTTGGGGGCCTTCAGCTGAGCTCTGACGGACACACACATTAGGTGACCACCAGGGCCAGAGGGAGAATCATCCAAAAGGCTCTGAAGTCTGGAGTCACCCTGAGTGGGTATAGTGCCTGTTCCCACCAGGGAGACTAGGAAACCTGACCCCTGGGGTTTTGCAGACACAGAAGTGTCTTACCTCAGTAATGGGGAATGATCGGCCTTAAAAGGAGCACTGCTCTGGTCCTACTTAAAATCTTAAAAGCAAGACCTAAAAAGATCAGATTTTCCAAGTAATTTGACTACATCCAGAACAAACCTCAAGAATTTTTATAAGAATTACAAGAATATCCGGCACCCGATTCAGTGTTTTGGTCTTCAGTAAAAAATTTCCAGGCATGCAAACAAGGAAAACACAATCTGTAGCAAGGGCAAAAAAATCTATCTAAATGAGGGGTCCTCAAACTTTTTAAACAGGGGCCAGTTCACTGTCCCTCCTACCATTGGAGGGCCAGACTGTGGGCCCCGGGATGAGTCGGCTGCTAAGCAGGACAGGCAGTAGGGGCAAAAACACCCGGCGGGCTAGATAAATGTCCTAGGTGGGCTGCATGTGGCCCACGGGGGCCATAGTTTGAGGACACCTGATCTAAACCAACCCAGAACTGACAGAGGTAAGAAAATTGATAGGGAGGACATTAAAGCAGTTTTAACTTAAAGTAGAGATATGGAAGATTTTTTTAAAAACTTCCTTATCAGAGCGGCGCCTGTGGCTCAGTGAGTAGGGTGCCAACCCCATATACTGAGGGTGGTGGGTTCAAACCTGGGCCCGGCCAAACTGCAACAAAAAAATAGCCGGGCGTTGTTGCAGGTGCCTGTAGTCCCAGCTATTTGGGAGGCTGAGGCAAGAGAATCACCTAAGCCCAGGAGTTGCAGGTTGCTGTGAGCTGTGTGATGCCATGACACTCTGCTCAGGGCGATAAAGTAAGACTGTCTATGTCACACTTTGTAGATGAAAACTTTAAAGACGTGACATGAATTACTAATCAGATTACTAATAATGACTAGCCACTGCAATAAACACTGAGAAAGAAGAGAATTTTAAAAGCCAATCTCAAGTGAGCTAATATGTGTACTTGGAGTTTCCTTAAAGAGAAAAAATTTTGAAGAAATGACTAAATTTCCAAATCTGTTGAAAACTGTAAACATACAGCTCCAAGAAGCACAGCAGCAACAAGACTTTTTCTGATGGTTTGAAAAGAGACAATCTCAAAGGACAAAATATATTGCTCAATCTGTGAAAAATTTATCAATCCTCATAAATGTCTGATGACAGTGATGTTTTAACAAAATCTATCTGAACAAAATATTCATACCCAACTCAAGAGCTTTTTAAGTATATTCTTTTTTGTTGTTTTTGTTTTGGCTAGAGCTGGGTTTGAACCCGCCACCTCCAGCATATGCGGCCAGCGACCTACTCCTTTTGAGCCACAGGCATCACCCCTCAAGAGAGATCTTTGGTTTCCTTAACTTTGTGACTGAGCTGACCTGACACTCTGAGTGTTTGTTCCACTTGGAATTACAAATTTTTCCATTTTAAAAGTTACATAAATATTCAATGGTAAACTTATGACAAGAGGCTGAGGTAAGAGAATTGGGTGAGTGCAAGAACTTGAGGCTGTAAGGACACCACCACTGCACTCTAGCCAGTCTCCTGTGAGACTGTCACACATACACATAAAGGAAAAAAAAAAAGGAAAATTCATGGCAATTGCTTCATGGAACTGAGGGTTTACTTTCTGACAAGAAGATAAGACTTCTGCTCGATGCCTGTAGCACAGCGGTTGCAGTGCCAGCCACATCAACCGAGGCAAATAAAAGGGCCTGTAATCCCAGCTTATTGTATGGTTGAGGCAAGAGAATCATTTAAGCCCAAGAGTTTGAGGTTGATGTGAGCTGTGATGCACTCTACTGAGGGTGACATAGTGAGATTCTGTCTAAAAAAAAAAAAAAGTAGTTAAGCCTTCTCATCCTGGTTTGACCACTTGCAGAACCAGACATCACTATCATAGGGCCAGCAGGGCAGGACCGAGCGAGATGAGCAGACGACACAGAGGAGCAAAGCACTTGCCTGGAATGAAAGCCAACAGCTTGTTTATTTTATACAGTTGTTCTGAAAGCTGTTACCTGAGCTCTAGACTACTCTTGAAGCACTTTTTTCAATATTGCAAAATAATTACAAATAGAGTATTAGTCCAATCTGAAAATATTGTTCTATACACTGGGTCCTCAATCCATAGACGGCCATGTAAACAACAGGAAAGGGCTCCTTCATAATCTTTCCTTTGTAAATCCTCAAATAAAGAAGTTCTCTTTGCCATGAATATTAGATCAATATTTGTTCGGTTTCATTTTGCCATATTTTACAATAGTACATACTTACACTTAAAACTGACAGATTTTATACAGTCCCTGAGGATCCTAATTAACTCCACGGAATCCATAATTCTTAAAGAAAAATGTATTCTCTTTATTTAAAAAACATTACTACACACACACATGCATACACACGGAATTGGAATTTTTTTTTTTTTAGTATGCTAGCACCACCTTTGACATTTGCAAATTCCTATGGTCTTATGCCGTGTGGCTCCTAGTTAGTTGATCAGGATCTAAGAGAAGACTCTTGTCATATTACAGGAACCACTATCGTGGTTCAGCACTTTCCTAAAGTAAACTGAGTGAAATAATAAACAAGCACACACTTAAGAGTCAGTATTTATTCTGATTAATAGTTTACAAAATTTTGACAGATTTAATTTATGTAAGGAGAGCTAATTTATTAAACACTTTACAGGTTTTTCTTTCCACAGAGTAACACGGTAAGTAGCAAAATAATACTTGGCACAGTTATAAATAAAGAAAATATAAAATAAAAATATCCATAGCTTAAGTATAATGATGCTGTTTTACACCTATTAATATTTCAAATAAATTCCTGGAAACAACAAAAATACGAACAAAAAAACTCCAACGAAGTAATTCATGTTCAGAGCTGAGAATTAAGTTCCTATCTGCTAAAAGTATCCAATTAAGCTGATATGAACTATTCCCAAAAGGTTCACCATCACATACAACTTTAGGACTGGATTTAGTTGGTTCTATACACAGGACCTACCAAAATATTATTAGATGGCACAGGGCAGCATGGCTAGCTCCTGACCACCTGACCGTTTAAGTGATAGATTTCACTGGCACTATGAGATGGTTAATCCTAAAACATTCACATTGCTAATATTTTCCGTGTAGTTTCTAGAGGTTTTTGTCTACTTAACCAAAAGACATTTCTTTTGTACTGAAAAGAATGTTGTACCACAGAGAAAGAACATGGTAACACCATTCTTATCCAGACTCTGAAAAAACCACTATAGTCTCCAACTGTTGATAAAAATGTATTTGATAAAAATTGCAACTGAGTCTTCATGTGAAGTGGCTCAAAATACAAAAAATTAAAACAAATTCTAGCATTGTATAAATAACTTTGAATTTAAAAATTATCTAAAATTTCCCCCAATTAGTAGTCAAAACTAGCAGATACATTTGTAACGTTAACCAATTTTTTACATTCTATGACAAAATGGCACAATGCTACTGCCACCCACACCCATCTCTTCCCTTTTCAAAAATAAAGTACATATGCCAATTTTCTAATATTAAAACACTCACATACACTAAGGGTAATCTTTTATGATGTGTGAATTATAGTCAAAGAAACTACTATATAAAAATGGTATTCAGAAATACTGAACATCAACTATATACATCTTCACTGCTCCTCTTACTAAGGCCAGGGGCGGGATACCACTAGATTGCTTTAATACCTGTGGTCTGCGTTTTACAGAGAATACTAATTTTACCAAGCATCAGACATGCAGTGAACTTGCAGGGTATAATGCCTATTAACAGCAATTTTGAACATCACTAGAAGCTCATTAGTTATCTCCCTTTTCTTTTTGGTTGGATAAAATGAAATGAGCAGCTTTAAAAACACTAAACGTCAGACACAAAGAGAAAACTATTTGGGTAAATTATGTACATAGAGATACACATTCTTTACACTGGTCTAGGATCTGTTATCAGGCTGACCACCCTTCCCGGCCCCTCTCCCACCCTATTCCCTCTCACAGGCTTCCCACAGGTTGCTCGAACCACAGTTTGCTACGACACGTAAGATGACCAACCCAATCTCACTCTGTGAACAGCAGCTCACCGTGAAGGTGTGGAAATGCTGCGACACAAGTTCATCAGTGCATCACAGTTAACAGTGAGAACATCTTTCTGCAATCGTTTCAGAAAGAATAAATTTCAAAACAGATTTGATAATAGAAAAATGGAAATAATCTTGGGGATTAAATTCTGCTTTCTGCTAGGTCATTTTTTAGAAACCAGACTATACCAATAGCTTTTCTTCTAGTCACATGTTGTACAGGGATCTTGCTCTACCTGTATACAAACTCCATTATTTTGTCTACAATTTACTTTACAGTTCAGAATTTAAAAAGAAGTATATTCACTCATTTCCGTTACTGAGAATTTTGCATTATTCTGCCTTTTCTTGAAAATATCACCTTGACTCTTTTAAAAATGGGACTGTTTGAATATCAAATTAAATTCTAATTTATGCTTCACTGGAGAGTATCTGCTAGTGTACATTCTATGTGGTGTATCATGCACTTAGTAGGGCTTTTAAATTTAAACAAAATAATATAACTTACTATTACTCATGCAAGTGCTTCATTATCAGACCATAAAACCTCAGAACAAGGTTACTACAAATTATTTCACTTAACTAGAAATATATTAGCACTGCAACAGCTGATAGAAACAAAATATTGTTAGCACATTTTATTGTGAACATTATTTTCTTGTGCCCTGGAAGACACCTTACAGTAGATCCCTAATAAAACCACATGATTTTCATCACAGTATTTACATGTACATTCTAAAATGTACATAATACTAATCAATCAATGTAAGACAATCCTCCTGGAATTAGATGCAATACTTTTTAATAGACTGCATCATAAAATTTAGTCATAAAGCATAAATTTAGTTTTAATTAAAATCGAACATTTCTGATCAGTATCCCATGTCTGTCAAAAGAACAAGTTCACCCATTTTTCATGAAAAATACTATGAGAACAAAACCAAAATGGTGAGTACATTGTGAATTTCCACATTCAGAATCATTAAAATTCCTTTTTGATCTTTATTCTTCCCAGAAATGGCAGTGTGTTCTGTCCATGTTTACCTTTGTTAATAAAAATGTTGAAAAAAAAAGACCATTAAATTTACTGTTAGCCCTACACATAGCATGCTCTTGCTCAAAGGCTGTGGATTCCAGTGTGAGAGAGACACGGACAGACACAATTTTCAGGCACCACGCAGCAATATGCTTCATAGGATAAAGATGTTGCTACACAAGCTGGTACCCAGATCCTGATATTTGGTCATATTCTATCGTATACTGCCTGGTCCAGTCCACGATAACAGGGCGAAAGAGGCCACAGCATCGAAATTCAAAGAAGTCTATAATATTCCTTACACATCCGTGGCTAGAAATGGCCCCCCGAAAAGAACAAAAAGAAAAAATGTCAGTTAGTACAAGTGACTTAATACCTATGTTCAATATAATTTTGGTGTTAAACATATTTTTTGAAAATTAAAAACTCAGGATACTTGCAAGAAAGATCCAATCTGTAACTCTACGAAATATATATGAATTTATGTTTCTGCACTTTTCAGAGGTCAACACTAATTTTTTTTACTCTTTTTGCTAACCTAAGGGGCTACACAATTAAATTTTAAAGTTATTCAAATTCACATTTACTTCATTCCTCTGCCTTATGGAGTTTTTATTACAAATCTTTCTTGACTGGTGGCTCTTTTGGAAGAAGCCAAACTACCTCCAAAATTGGGAAAGAAAGAAAAAGAAAAAAGAATTATAAATAGCATGACCTTGGCAGTGGAGCTAGGAATAACAATTTAGAAAACGAAATGTCACAGACAAGTTCATGAAATTTTAGGACTTCAATAACACATTTGGAAAAGCAATCAGTTTTATATCTGATATAATTATTGCACCTATGGAAGAATTATCAAAACTGCCCAACTGACTCCCTTTGTTTTTATTTATAAAGTCTGCTTCTTTTCTGCAAGTATGCAATAGTTACTATCATCGTAAAAACTTGAGGGTTGACCCTACTGTTTCAAAGCACCAGTATTTCCTGCCAGTAACAGTAGTTCTTTATGGCAGCAGCTCTCAGAGAGCAGATGATTTTGTGTTAGAGAGAGCTTACCTCACTAGGGTGAGCCTGTTATACTATATACCTCCCCAAAACACACAAATGCAAATTTACAATTAAAAAAATATATATATACACACACACACATATAAAGAGGTATCACAAATATATATGTTAATATCATGAATCTGTTATGGTGTCATATTGAACGAACCAATGCTACTTCTGCAGAACTCAAATTCCGCAGGATTTAAAAGCCATTTTACATACAGTGAAGTAAAAGAAATATCCCCTATTTCATATACCACTGCTACAGATGATATTTCTCTTAAATGTATTCACAAGACAATTACTGAGTCTAGTTAATAATTATTTGTGTGACAAAAGAGAAATTAAATTGATAAAATGCACATACTTGAATGGGCTTTCGATAGATGTTGTTGTGACTTTAAAGTGCTTGTATCTTCTGGCATTCATTCTCTCATTTGTGGTGATACCTAAACATGATATCTATGAGGTAAGAAAAAGCAGACCATTACTCTTTCTGAATATTTAATGTAAAAACAAGCTAATTCTCAAAAGGACTAGCATGCAGAAAAAAAAATAAAGTATGGTTTTGGTTTTCCATTAAGATCATCAATGATAGTTTGTATCATTTGACTCTGTGAAAAGTCAGTTCAATGGGTATTTGAGAACAGGTTACTTAGCATAATGCATGTGGACAGATAGACCCTGCATCCAGACAATTTCTCCATTAGCCACTTTTAGAAAGTACATTTAAAATATCCTTACTCTTAAAAAGCTTTTGAATAAATATTGACATCTGTAAATAAAATACAGTTAAAATAAAGTTAATGGCATCATCAATCTAAGCTCATATATATCATGAATTTGACTCAAGAATAACGAAAATTTTGTTGAGAGAAGTACTAAAAGTTCTAACAGAAGAGGAAGGAATAGAAGAAGGCAGTAGAAAGGAAAGGGAAAGGTAAATTGAAAAGCAGGGATGGCTAGGCAGAGAATACGCTACCACCTCTCATATTAGCAAGGACGAGAATTTTCAGCTGGTGCGCTAAGGTACAAAAGCACACCTGCACATACCTGGTACATCTGACACATGAGTAAGACAGCCACCCACATGAAATGAAAAACGCTGTTCAGAAACATCCAAAACATCCACGGAGAACACGTGGCGATTTGCGTGATATACGTCCAAAATCCATCCTTGGTGTAAGTGGTCTCGCAGTGCAGCCCCCAGTCTAAACCAGAAGTACTCACATTACTCAGCGTCCCCCCGAGTACCTCACACAGACATCTGTGCTGGCACCCTTAGAAAGCACAGCCTAACAGTTTAGATTTAGCTGATGACATTCAGTTATCTGTAAAAGTATTACTGTATCTTAAGGATGGTCATATTTGATTGGTACTACATACACACAATTTTTTTTAAAAAACATCTTCTTTACACAAAGATAAGAGGATATACATGGTGAGATTTGTGTGTGTTGGGGAGGTATATAACATAACAGGCTCACCCCAGTGAAGTAAGCTTTATCTAATACAGAATCTTCTGCTTTCTGAGAGCTGCTGCCATAAAGAACTACTGTTACTGGCAGGAACTACTGTTCTCTCTCAGAAGTGTTGGATCAGAAATTTAGTCAAGCTGTTTGACCAAATCTATCTATCTCTATTTGGGGAAGTAGCTTCCTTTTGATCATTAGGGCAATAACACCAATTATTTTTAAATCTATAGGGTTAAGAGGACCAGAAAATCAGTTTTCCAAGATTTAGTTCTTAAACCAGGATCTAATACATCTTTATGCTAAGCATAAAGCATTTCAAGTAGTATCGTGATTTAAACTCTTTTCAGACTGTGGTCTTAGTGCAATAAAAACCCATTATTTCTTCTAAGGTACTAAATCCACATGATTGAATGAAGGACAACTTATCCTTAAAAAGGTAACTTCTGATACATATTAATATTCTCTAATAGGCAACAATTATACCTTACTTTTAAAATATTTCAAGTTCTGTGCCAACTTTATTTTCTCAACTATTTGGAAAGAAAGAACAACTAGCACAACCACTGATCTATAAACTACTGGAGTAAAGCAACTACTAGTGAAAGACACCGGTATATATTACCCAGAAGCTTTTCAAAGCCTGTTAAACCAACATATTTTCTCAAAGAATACAATATTAAAAGGTAGTTAGGCTCACCGCCCATAGCTCAGTGAGTAGGGCGCCCGCCACATACCCTGAAGCTGGCAGGTTTGAGCCTGGCCCAGGCCTGCTAAACAACAATGACAACTGCAACCAAAAAAGATCTGAGCATTGTGGCAGGTGCATGTAGTCCCAGCTACTTGGGAGGCTGAGGCAAGAGAATTGCTTAAGCCCAAGAGTTTGAGGTTGCTATGAGCCGTGACGTGGCACTCTGAGGGTGACATAGTATGACTGTCTCAAAAAATACATAAATAAATAAATGGTAGTTAACTGATAATCACTGTTTGCTTATACTAAATGTTGAACATATCTGATAGATCTGTATCTATTTTCCTTTTGTTCTTTTTAAGGTGTCCCAAACCATATTTTAGTTAGAAGATTTTTATCACTTTAATAATTTGTTAATATGGTAAGTAAAATCTGAGTGTGCAAACATTTGTTTTAAGAAGGCAAAAAACTAATTGTACTCACAAGAAATACAACCATAAATCATCCAGCAGATCATAAAAAGCAGGAAGAACAGGTAGCCCATGAAGTACCTATGGTTGCCTGCACCTGGAAAGCAACACAAAGCCATTTTTTTTTTTAACCTGAGAAAAAACAACTGGTAATACACCTTTGAGGAGTATGCCACGTAACATGTGATACAACTGGGACAATAACCACATACATTATTTTATAAAATGGTTTTCAAGAAAAAAAGTATTTTAATATAAATCTTAAAACAATAATGCCTATAATTACACACAAAGATGTGATGGCTGAAAAGATGTTGATTCTGAAGGCAAAGGAATCCCCAAAACATAAACTGCAATTCTGACTTTAATCCTATTCTTTCCTTTTTGAGGATTTAAACTAACCCTACTTTCTCTTTGTTTTTACAAACTTTATAATTCAAATTTTCAAAGGCTTCTCCCCAGCAGACTTCCATAATCTTCGTAATGTTTCCCTTGTCACCTCATGATCTCCAGGGCCGGGTCTCAGACTTCCATTACTACGCCACTCCTCTACACCAGGGTGCATAAACTCTTATCAGCCATTCCTCTGGGCCTCGCTACATACAGTACTGCAAATACTACTGCCTTACTTTCTCTAGTTTAATTAAAAATCAGTATTATTTACCTCCTATCAATTTCATTGTTACCCAGAGGAGAAAGCAGAGAAAGTAGGTACCAGAGAGAACTGACAGAGAAAGGGCATGGCAAGATTGCTCACATCCCCCTAGTCAGCTAAGTTGCTGATTTGCCAACCAGAAGTTAACTGGAGGAATGAGAGGTACAGGAATAAGCTTTTTACTATCAATTTAATATTGTACTTTATTAGTTACCTAAAGTAACATAAATGAACACTATATTTAGAAATGTCTAGTGTAACTTACCTACACAGTTACCCACCCATGGGCAATGATGATCAAATTTCGCTATGCAGCGGTTGCACACACCACAATGTTTGGACCTCACTGGTTTCCGTATCTGTTAATAGGCATGTTAAAGGATTTATTTAAGACACTATTCTAAGAAGGAAAAGACATTTATTTTGACAAAACACAATTATCAAAAAAAACCCTATATTTAAAAAGCATTATACCAATGTTTCCAAATGAATGGATTCAAACAAAAATAACTATTTTTTTCTTTAATGAAATTTCAACTACAACCACAAAAACTAAAAGGATAAGGTGACTCCAGAATGTAAACTCCTGAGAGTGAAAGAGAACCATCAATTTACAAAAATAACTAAGAATTAAAAACCAATTTGATATGATGAATGACACTACACATACTTAATTCATATCCCCTAAATTTCCGAATAAAAACATCACTTTGCAGACATCTAAATTATGTCTCATTATTAATAATTAATAGTCATGATACTGTGATTGCTATTAAATAAAATGAAATTGTTCCTTACTAAAGAGAAGGTCAGAAGTGAATAAAAGAGGCTTTCGAAATCATTAACAAAATACTTATCTTCCCCAAATTAACAAATCCATCAAGAAATAATAAGCACCCTGTTTCCCTCTTAAGATCTCAGATAAAGCATTTTCCCTGCTGAAATGTATGACTGTATCTAAGAAAGCAGAACATGCTTAAGAGGTTTAGATAATCACTATTTCGTAAAGAAAAAAACACAAATTTCATTCTTCAGCTCCTGACAGGGAATAAAGAATTCACATTTATGATGTCTGTTTTAAGTGTTTTTACCCTACATTACTCCAAATCAGCCAAGTGAATACAAACACTCAACGCTGATCTCCAAGTGCTGGCAGGCCCGGTGCTGGGTATGTGGTAAGAGCTAGAGGTACTAACTCATGCCAGAAAAAACTTACAATACCCTTCACTGGGGTTTCAGCAAAAGCACTGCCATTTCCTCATTAGTTTGCGTAAGGTTATACACTATAAAACAGGTAAAAGGCATAGGTGGAGTGTGCAATTCTAACATTTACCAAAACGATCTGTGAGCCTGCGACAAGGGGAAGTTATTCTTTACCACAGACGTGAGCCTAAAGCTACTAAGGGCAATGCAGTGGGATGTATCAAGCGACTTCTACCCTCACTTCCAACCTTCAACTATGTTTTCCCTTTGGGCAATACTAGTTGAAAATCTGTACAATAATAGACTGACCAGTTAAGGGGTGATATGTCTCCAGATTCCTCAACCTGTCTCCTTGGTTGACTTACAAAGTAATTCATTTAAAAAAAAAAAAACAAAACTCTACTACATGTGTCTGTTTATCAAAGTGAAATATTCCCATATAACGACAACTACCTCTTATCAATTTGAATCATTTTATAATAGGATATGCTCTTTATTTTATAATAAGGAATTATTTATCTAGAAGTACATGGCTTATGATAAAATAGCTATACTATGATGACAAAAATAGTCTTATTCTTGCCATATTGATTGCATGATGAAATGAAACCGCTGTCTCTACTGAGTGACCACAGAAATAATTTGCCACATGGCAAGGATATCAGTGCTACATACTTAACTCTGGGGAACAGAATATTAGTTCCACAAAATAGCAGCATATCAAACATTCTATATGTTAAGCAAAGAACATCAATCCTATAAATTACTCACTTGTAAAGCACACAAATAAAAGTCCTATAATATAATGTCTGAACATACAAAAGAATCCAGTCAGTATCCTAGAAGTTGATACCAAAAGTAAAGCAGTATATACTTTGAATATTCAAATTCATAACTGGTCAAGTAACATTAAGTAAAATAACCTAAAAACAATTTATGAAACGAGAATTCTGTTTCAAAAACTCACTCAATAATCATGAACTAAGTCAATCTTGTTAACCAAATGCTAAGACATTAGCTCACTTGCAGTATATAATTTAAAGGAATGAAAGAGCATTTAGTCTCATGTATGATTTGGGGATATTTCAATTTCCATGTAGAAATGGAAAATGACTTAACCACTGTGGCAGCCTATAAATAACAAAACAGTCTTCTGTTGAAAACTAGTATGTATAATAAAATAAACAACATCAGTATTACTATACCTAACTCCATAATAAATACCACTTAATTTCATGTATATCTTTCCCTATAGACCTGCTGAAGATGATCACTTTAATAATGTTAAAATACGGTGGCACCCGCAGCTCAGTGAGTAGGGCGCCAGCCACGTATACCAAGGCTGGCGGGTACGAACCGGGCCTGGCCAGCTGAAGTCAACAATGACAACTGCAACCAAGAAACAGCTGGGCATTGTGGTGGGCACCTGTAGTCCTAGCTACTTGGGAGGCTGAGGCAAGAGAATCACTTAAGCCCAAATAGTTTGAGGTTACTGTGAGCTATGACGCCACAGCACTCTACCGAGGGCGACACAGTGAGAATGTCTCAAAAAAAAAAAATGTTAAAATAGGGCTCAGCAGCCCATAGCATAGTGGTTACGGTGCCAGCCACATACACCTAGGCTGGTGGGTTCAAAACCTGGCCTGAGCCAGCTAAACAATGACAACTACAACAAAAAATAATGTAGGCGTTGTGGCAGGCGCCTGTAGTCCCAGCTATTTGGGAGGCTGAGGCAAGAGAATCGCTTAAGCCCAACAGTTTGAGGTTGCTATGAGCTGCTGTGTGTGCTGTGGCAGTCTACTGAGGGGGACACAGTGAGATTCTGTCTCAAAAAAAAACAAAAAAAAAGTTAAAATAATGTTCAAAGTAGCACAAACACTCTAAGACAGACAAAAACTACTCAAATGGATCCTGTTTGAAGGCCATGTTATTTTCCAAGATGTCTAATGGCTTTTTCTCACTGTAACCTTTAAAACAAGAACAAATTTTCTTAAAATGTAGTTTTAAAACAACCTCACAGGGAATCACAGTGAATTTTTGATTTTAAGCAATTTATTACTTAGTTTTTAATTTACTGAGTTACATTTTAAGAGAAAAAGAATGAGAACGAGTATGAATAAATGGCACTGCTGAATCAGAAATGTAGTCAGGGTCTACATTTCCAAGGAAATACCTGTTGACCATCTTTCCCTCTTGTGCCAGTCTAAATGGTACTTTTTTTTGGGGGGGGACGACAAAAATGTATGTTCAACCGAAGAAATTCCTGTCCTTGTTCCCCATCCCCTCCATGCTACGCCCTGTCAGGAGGAAGGGATGAACAAGAAGAAAATACTACCAAGCAGGTGCTGCAGAATATACTGAGGTCCAGACTTCCTGTCTCTGCAAGCTCAACTATTGTCTGTGAATTAAAAAAAGTCATTTTATTCAAAACTGAACAAAGCTCACCAACTCTTTTGCCATCATTATGAGTCAACAAACATGATGTTCATCCTTAATTTACCCATGTTTTCAGCTCAAAAGAAATAAAATCCTTTGCTCATTTTACTTGTGCTATTTCATCAGAGTATAAAATACTTAAGAACATAAGGACGACAATATCTATGAGGCCCAGAAAGGAGGGACAAGGCAACGGGAATTTGCCACTGTCTTAGTCTACTGTGGGCAGGAATAATCCTTCAGGATTTGCTGTTTTTAAGAGACTAAACAAAACAGCTCTTAAAATAACTGAAAATGCTTGCAGTCTAACTCTCTAAATACACAATATTCTTTAGATTATAAATTTGGTTTCTTAACTCTAAGTACCTGGGTAATAAGGGAAGGAGGGCCCTGGATCATATAAATAACTAATATAAATATTTAGTTATTGTGACAGTATACCAGCCTTTTAGTTTATATAGTCATTCAACACAGTATCTACTAAATCAGTGGTTTTCAACAGACGTGCTGCGGCACACTGGTGTGCCATGAGAAGATCTTACGTGTGCTGCAAAATTTTTTAAAGGTTCATTAATTAAATTATTTTGAAAGAAGTTCAAAGTACAGTAAGTATACCCCTTTTTAAACAACATAATTTCAGTATGCTGTGGAAATTTAACTATCAAGTATGCTGTGAGATTTTGAAAAAGTTGAAAAACACTGTACTAAATGCATTTTATTTCCTAGGAATTTCCAGAGATGTTTAAGGTACACGCTCACCCCTACAGCAATCACAGTAGCCTTATAAGGGAGAGAAACACGGAATCATTACAGGCCCTGGAAGTGTCAGGACAGGTTTCCAAGAACACCAGGGGTGAGCACTGAATAAAACCCAGAGTCTCAACTGAGTTCCAAATGTCTTTATATTCTAAAAGACAGTTTCTTCTACTATCTGCCATAAATTCTACAGATACTGCTAATTTGCCACACGCCTTATATTTTGCTACCTTTTTCTTTTGCTCTTCTGTAGCTTTAATAATCCCTGGATCTGATTTCCAAGATTTTCCAAAATTGTAGAAAAGTGCAACACTATTGGCAAGGAATGGAAGATGGATAAATAAAAAGTTGAGATGTGCCTAAAGTTAAGGAATCTAAAGAGGCAATGATAAATGAGTTACTATTATACCTAAATTTATAATCCACAAAATTTTACCACAAAAGAAAATATCTACCAATCAAAAATATGCAAGCTATTTTACATCAAAATACATTTATGTTTATGACTAAATATAAAAAGCAATGTGACTTCTTTATAAACCTTAAATCATGTACACCGACCTGACACTTCAGAACTCAGTGAACAGAGTAAAACTTCAATGAGTATTTTTAAATGACCAATATTTCTTTTGACAAAAATAAAGGGATTTCTCATGTTCAAAGTTATCGACATATACTTTATGTATATGCATTAAAATCCTTATATATCTACCAAATGCTTCAGTTATCAAACTCACATGTGAAGAAGATTGCTTTTAACTATATGAAAGTAAAAAAAAGAAAAATCTACTCCTTGGCCATTTTCGAACACCCTAAAGTTTATCTTAATTTCAAAAAAGGTATTTATAAACTTGCTTAAAACGGAAATAGTTTCTATATTCATATTTTTTCCTATCACATAAAAATATTTTAAAAAGGACTAGGCATTTATAAATGTAAATGAATAATCAAAAACCATTTTAAATAACACCAAACAATAAAGCAATGTTGCTACAGCAAATACATTTCTGAGACCCAAGACAGCTTTAAGTACACTACAGGAAAATTTCACAAGATTCTCGAGATTTGTTAACACTTTTTATATTTCTCAGGAAGTACAGATAGAAAAAGAACAACTTCTTAACTTAAATCATCCTATATCTGATTGGTAAATCCCAAAGCACCAAATAACCACTTAAAATACAGGAGAAACAAAGGAAGTAGAGAAAGATTAGTTGTTATCATCTGCCACGTTCAAGAGTGGCTCCTTTCTCTTCTCCTTCTTTCCCCAGTTCCCCACCTTCCCAAACTTTTACCTTCCTCATTTTAGAAAATATAGTGGTACAGCGAGCAGATTAGGAACTGTAATTTTCAGCTGTTCCAACTCCAGCTCTTAAGAATAAAGTATGCAAAAGAATACTGAACCGTGGCATTGTTTCAGGATGGCACTTTACTTATCACAACAGTTTGAAAAAGGTGTTAACATGTAAATAAATAGGTCAGGCTCTTAGAACTTGGATTTAATTTGCAGGAGGCCAGCTAGCAGCTCAGAGGATGACTACTTATTTGAAAGCGGTATTCAGGAATTAAGTATCAGATGAACTTCAAGAATTTCTTTGCTTGTTCTTAAATGGTAAAGAGATGATGTATCTTCAACTGGTAGTTTGAAGTTACTTTCAACAATGTTAGACAAACTAATTTTTAAAAATCTAACTAAATAGGTACTCTCTACGAATACAAGTAGCACTCTCTACACCATCCAAAGACCATCTGGATGCTGTTTTTGTATTAATGTGATTATTAGAGGCAACAAGAAAGCCCTAAAAAAGCATAAAGGCCAAAATAATAACTTGACAAGCCAGAGATAACTCCTTTAAATTTTGGTATTCTGCATTTTAAATTATAATCAGGATTACAATATATTTAATTATTAAGACTGATAACATGAATAACACAGTAATCACCAATTGTGTACCACTGGAGCAGCACAAGCTCATTATGATAAATCCTGACTGATGCTCACTTTACAGATGACAGAACTGAGGCAGACGCAAGGCCGTCCAAGATCACAGAGGGAGTCAGAGGTAAAGCAAGTCTTAAAGCCCAGTCTCTCATTACCTATGCTATTCTGCCTCTCCAAAGCACCCCAAACAATTTCCTAGGTCAATAAATGTCACAGAAACCATATCTTTAGATATAAACATTTTTAATACACACAATCACACTTTTAAACTGTGAGATTATTTTCCAGAAAGATATACCAGGTTACAACCCCACCAGCATGCTGAAGGCTTGTTGAGCACATCTGCATTAGCATTGAATGAAAAAAACCATGCTGCCAACCGTCAAGGCAAAAGAAGCATTATTTTATTGTTTTAACTTACATTTATGCTTTTATGTTAAACAGTCCTCTAATTGAAGATAAAACCAGTATTTATCATCAATGTTTTCACTTAAATGTTTATAGAATTATTTTTCACATTTAACTCCCTTAACTCTAGGTATCATTCTGATGCCTACGTTGAACTGCAGCTCTAACTTAGAAACATATCTAACTACACTTTCAAACTAAGAGTAAAGAATGAACTTCATACACTACATTTCTTCACCCAACAAAATGAACCAAAAGCAGAAAATCAAACTCATCAACTAAAATATCACCAACAACTGTGGAAAGGGGAACTAGCCACACTGCACCAGGACCTCCAAACTGAAAGCCAAGGAATGACAATGATCCTGAGGGGAGGTCTGGGGCAGCTGTCAATCCTGCCGCCACGTGTCCGAGGATGAGGTTGCAGATGAGCACTCTCGTCAACGCCACCCTGCCCTCTGCTATGGACTAAACTGCGTCCCCCTCAAAATTCATATAGTGAAGCCCTAGCCCCAGTGTGACCATCTGGAAATGGTCTTCAGGAGGTAATTAAGGTAAGGTGAGGTCAAAAGGGTGGGTCCCTAAACCAACAGGACAGTGGTCTTCTAAGAGGAAGAGAGAACTCTCTGTCACCTGAGAAGACAGTCATCTGCAGGGCAGGAGGACAGCCTTCTCTAGACTCCAGCCATGCTGCACCCTGGTCTCAAACTAGCAGCCTCCGGCACCGTGGGAAAATAACTTTTCCTCTGTTGGTTAAACCACCAGTCTCTGATATATTGTTCTGGCAGCCTGAGCTGAGTAATTAATATACACTCACTTCTCCACCCCCTTCAACTACAGGAAAAAAACTGAAATGGTGAGCAGGTAACATTAACAAGTCAAGAAAATCCCGAGGAACACAAGCCCCTGAATACTGCTGCATGGCTCCCACCAAGTATCAGGAAATAGCAAGGCTTGGCATTACCAAGGTAACCTAATTAAACTGAGGGGTAGTTGGTGGGGGACAACCCCGACATCATTCTATCTCTAAGGCTGGTGAGAATGGAACCTTAGAACTTTTAACTAGATCTTAAAACAGCTAACCCAGGTTCCTGAGCAAGAACTTACAATAGAGTTGTACAGAAAAACAGACAGAAATTTAGCCAAACTGTAGCACTGAACAGATATCCTGTACCAAAGAGGATAGGACAAACTTTAAAAATTATTCCAGGTCATTGCCTGTAGCTCAGGGGATAGGGTGCCGGCCACATACACCCAGACTGGCAGGTTTAAAACCTGGCACAAGCCAGCTAAACAACAATGACAACAAAAAAATAGCTGGCCATTGGGGTGGGCTCCTGTAGTCCCAGCCACTCAGGAGGCTGAGGCAAGAGAATTGCTTAAGCCCAGGATTTTGAGGTTGCTGTGAGCTGTGACGCCATAGCACTCTACCAAGGCGACAGCTCTGTCTCAAAAAAAAAAAAAAATTATTCCATAGGACACCAGAGAAAACACAGATGTCTGAATAAATGTGCCCAATTGCGAACAAATTAAAAAGTGAAAAGAAATGGCATAATAACTATGCTAGCACACTTAAAAAAAATCAAGTGAGGAAAAAGGTACACAGCAGTCACAAAGCAAAGAACCCTGTCTGGAAACCTAAAGACAAAGGTAAATTAACCAAAAATGTTTCATAATAAGATAATCCTGTAAGAGATTTAGAGAAAAGATGATAAAACAATTAGAATCACATGAAAAGGCTAATTTTAGAAATAAGAAAACAGAGACCATATAAAATCATTACATAATATATGAACTAGAAATCTGTAAATATAAATACAAGGATATTTTTAAAGACTACGATAATCACAGTAAAGAGACATCAATGATCAGAGACTAGAGCATGAACACAGTCAAAGATGACTCAACATACAGGTAATTTTATTCATGAAGTAGAAAATGAAATTCAGAAATCAAAATACAGAAAACTTTCATTTTTGCATATTATATATACAATATACAAATAAACAAAACCTCCACTTTACGTATCACATCTGAAAAAACATACTGTATATTAAGAAAATTAGAGGGACAATAATGACTCTCTGAAACACCCTAGTTGTTCTTCAATATCAATGATAAAGAATGTCTTCCTGAGTAAACTTTTGAAAAATCTTTTAGAATGTGTTGCTGAGCTGACAGTGGTGTTAGAGAACCCCTTAGAGACCAGACATGATTAACAAGCACAAATCTAGAGGTAAACTGGTTCAGAAATTGAGAGTCCAGTCTTTGAGATTTCTCTATTCCTACGGGTGATATACCATCACAAGAGACAGTTCTGAAATTTTATGTCATAGAAAGGTTGAAAGCAAATACTGATTAAAATAAAGTATTCATCATTGATGCTTTTAACTTTGGATACTTCATATTGAAACAAGGTTCAATTCGTTAGAAAGAAATAATCCTAAAGCCTACATGTGCCGAACAATGTAACTCCAAACTACGTTAGACAGACTGAACCACAAAAACAAACTGACAGATACAACCCCCGGTGGGAGATTCTAACACAACTCTCTCAATAAATGATACTACAAATAAGGAGAAATTTAGTGAGGATATAGTTACTATAGTGAGGATTAGTTACAACCCAACTAATAAGCTTGATTTTATGTATAAAATTGAGCTAAGGAAGCACATGCCTGTAGTCCCAACTACTTGGGAGACCGAGGCAGGAAGATCACCTGAGCCCAGGAGTCTGAGGTTACTGTGAGCTATGCTGATGTCACTGGGTCAAAGAGTAAGACTCTGTCTCAAAAAATATATATGATTTAAAAAAATAGGCCTAAATATCAAAAAATAGCTTTCTTTAAATCAATCTACAGTTTAAATAGACTCTCAAACAAAAGTGCACTCGACTTTTGCAGAACTTCAAAGAGCTAATTCTAAAAAAATTAAATGCGACAGCTAACAGTAATATAGTAATTTCATACGTTCTTGATTTTTATGTATGTAATCACTCTAGAGTCTAGACATTATTCACATCTTCTTGCGTTAAGAGAAGCTTAATTAGATTAAAACCAGATGAAAAATAATATTTTCAGACATAAAATTCCTAATAATCTATTGTCAACATTTCAAAGTGGTGCCAACACAATAAACCACTGAGTGACCACACTGGCTATTTCAGTGGATTTTGGAGTTCTTGTTTAATTTAAAAAAAAAATTGCCAGTGGGAGAAAAAAATTCAAATAAATAGAAAGCAAAATAAACTATGAGTCCAATACCCAGAGATACCCACTGCTGAAATTACATATACTCATCACCAGCTTTTTCCTTTGTGTATTTTAAAATTAGAATGTAAATATAATTTAGTATTTTTTATTTACATATCTTATATATGAGCTCATGTCATTATAAAACCATTTCAGTCACTATTTAATATCGTTTCATATATAGCATAACTGATAAAACTATCCCTCTTTTTTAGGCTGGATATTCAGATAGTTTCCATTTTATCCATATTATTAATAACACTACAAGAACTATCCCTGTAAATAAATCTTTGATTGCACGATTATTATATCTGATTCAGAGATAAAGGGTATCTTTAAAGCTCTTTCTACAGGTTGCTATGTAAGTTTCACAAACTTAATTTATGTGCATGATATAAAAACATTTGAAGATACACTGAATCAGGTCAGAAAGCTGGGTTCTACACCAAACTCTTGGTAATTACCCACCTCTATGACTTCAATAAAGATATACAATTTCTCTGAGCCTCAATCTTTCCATCAGTTAGAAAACAAGCATTAGGCCTAGTATGGATTTTTTTTTTAACTTCAAAGAATTATTCTCAGAACCAAGTAAAATAATTTATCTGAAGAAGCTATAAACTAAAAAGCACTCCATACAGGGTATATGAAAGATAATTACTAAATGGACATTAATTAAAAACTTACTTATTAAATAGTTTATATCAATGTAAAATTCATTATTACCTAAATGACACCTATATAGAAAACCAAAATAAAGTTTATGCAATTGATTCTCACACCTATTTGGTAAAGTTTATTTGTGACCCCCAAAATCAATATTCACGGCACTTTTTCAATCATTCAATGGACATGAACAAAGCAGTGAAAAATCTTGGGTCACCCAACGCACACACTCTCAGCCGAGCTTGAACAAGCCAACACTCTGATTTCTTGTTTTAGTTCTCATATGTAAACAAGTGTTCTTTCTATGGTCTATTTATTGGCACATTTTTGAGCTTTCAGTTGATTTTGCTGTTTAAAAAAGCTCTCAAGTGCAATGCTGGAGAGTTACCTCATGCTCCTGAGCACAAGGAAGCTGTGATGTGCCTTACTGACCAAACACATGTGCTAGATGAGCAAGCTTCTCTCAGGTCTGAGTTGCAGTGATCTTGGATGCGATATTAAACAGGCTTTTTAAACAGAAACACACAGATATTCCCATTACATACCAATCAGCTGATGACAGTGTTGTGACGTGCCTTGTAAAAAGCGAAACCTGCATTTCCTTTAAAAAAAAATGGTTTGGTATTTTCTAACTGAGTGCTTGCATCAACTTTCTAGGACAGGCGTCCTCAAACTATGGCCCTAGGATATAAGTATAAGGTTTTTCTTTGGATAATTAGAATTTAAAGCTATTTGTGATTCTATTTTATATCCCATGAGTATCATTCATACATACATCAATATTTAAATAAAATAAACTGTTATGTATTTAAAATTCATTTGGATATAAACTAAGTTAGATTTAGGGGTTGGGAGCCAGATGGCGGAATAGAAACAGCCTGTACAAAGCCACTCTCATGCAGAGGACTGCAAGTGGAGAAAAGACATCCACCTTTAGAGTAATAATCTAATCAACAGAGCACCGGGAATCCATAGAGAGAAGCCCGGGGTAAGAGCTGCTCAAGAGGACTGGAAGTATTAGGGAAGACAGAGGGGAAAGGACCCAAGAAAGGATCCCCAGCTCCATGCTTCCTCTGAGGATATTGCCACTGGAGCAGGGGGAGGGATCCTCCTCAAGCCTCTGGACTAACAGAGAACTGACTGGAGGCTGTACAGCTGTACTGCTCTGGAGAAAAGGCATGGCTGGCTGGTGAGCCCTGGGCACTGGGACATTCCAACCCCAGACTTGTGACTGCTGCTGCCCCCCTGTCTAATTTACTAAATGTTCTGCTTCTTACCATTTATCCACAGATTAGGACAATAGTTTTAACATTATTTTGAGATATAAATCTGAGTTTCCCCCCTTAAATATAAATTTTAATGTACAATTTTAAAACAAAGTTAGAAAATATGTCTGGAATACCAAAGTCATTTCAGAGGTCAAGGAATTTTATAAGTTTAAAATAGATGATGTAATGAAAACAAGCAGATCTGTTTTACTCAATAAATGTTCCAATGTGGCAAATCTAAAGTTTAATATATCCTTGAGGAGTAATTTTTATGTCAAAGTATAATACAAGGCCAGAATTAGCTAGCCAAAACTGCCACGTGGAAGAATTTCTTTTTTTTTTTCTTTTTGAGATAGAGTATCACTTTGTCACCCTCAGTAGAGTGCCATGGCACTCACAGCTCACAGTAACCTCCAACTCCTAGGCTTAGGTGATTCTCTTGCCTCAGCCTCCTGAGTAGCTGGGACTACAGCCACCCACCACAACGCCCAGCTATTTTTTGTTGCAGTTTGGCCAGGGTCAGGTTCAAACCTACCACCCTTGGTATATGGGGCCGGGGCCCTACCCACTGAGCCACAGGCGCCACCCCATGTGGAAGAATTTCAATAAATACTTACACTAAGAAAATATTTAAAAATATCATACTTTCTGAAGGCAATCACAGAATGCAACAAGAATGTAAACATTATAAATATATTTATTATTCAGTGCTTTAAGTGTCAAAATAAAATAGCCACATTTGTTTTTCAACTAAAATATAAGGCAACTAACTTAATAAAAAGACTATTATAGTATTGCAAGGTTATGAACTGAAACCAGGTACTAACTGTAATTTTTTATAGACATTTATAAGTCACCAAAAATTATATGCTATTCAAACATTTCTTATATACTTCTTTATAATAATATTTTCAAAAATGTTTAATTACCACACATTCATGAAAGATGTGATTTTTATTATAACAAACCAATCTGTTTTCCCGATTAAAATCTGTCTGTGTAAAAAGATCAAAAATTGATATTGGCTTGATCTCTCTGATACACATACATGTACATACACACACGCACAATTTCAAATTATATTAACTACTTTTAAAAAGCTTATAATGCTGTATCTCCAAACATTTGCTGACTTTAGCAAGTGAAGGAGATGAAATACTTTTAAGAGATGAACTCTTGGCTCGGTGCCTGTGGCTCAATCGGCTAAGGTGCCAGCCACGTACACCTAAGGTGGCAGGTTCAAATCCCCAGCCCGGGCCCGCCAAACAACAATGATGGCTGCAACCAAGAAATGGCCGGGCGTTGTGGCGGGCGCCTGTGGTCCCAGCTACTTGGGAGGCAGAGGCAGGAGACTCGCTTGAGCCCAGGAATTGGAGGTTGCTATGAGCTATGGCACTCTACCCAGGGGGATAGCTTGAGGCTCTGTCTCAAAAAAAAAAAAAAAAGAAAAAGAGATGAACTCTTAGCTACCACAACAAAGTAAGCAGTGACATCAGGAAACCATTTGAAAAAAATATATGATATTAAAATATAAAAACCACAGTTTAGAATATTTTTAGAGTTAGACAAATACATGTTTCAATTCCATCTTTTTCAATTCTTCCTATTAGGAACTAGCTAAGTGACCTTGGACTCCTTAGGCCTAAATTTTTTCCTTTCTACTAAATGGAAACAATACTAATTTATGAGATGGGGATTAAATGAGTAATTGTTAAAAATGGTTTTTAAACACTCGATAAATGATTTATTATTACTTTTATGTTATTAATATTAAAATCAGCTTCAAAACTATCTTTTAAACAAAACATTTAAAAATACTATATTCGTTCACTTATTTTTCTAGAATTACAGTTTTAATGTAGCAAGTTATGAGTAGTTCAGTCCCAATGTCAAATTACTATTAAATGTTTATTTAAATAGCAAGCAAAATTTATTTAGGATGACCTTTATAACCAAAGGATATCATTCCAAAACCAGAAGAACCACGTCACATACATCCAAAATTTGGTTGCCAAATATATTCCAAGGGGCAATGCACTGTGCATTGAGTGATCAAAAAAGGATCTGCAAAACACAAGTGTTGTAAGACAGGAGTCTGCAGTTCACCGTTAAAATGAACACTCGAATGAAAATTACATACACTCTAGCCCTGATCTAACCAGATTCCAGCTCAAGATGCTCCAATACTGAGATTTTTCATAACGAGTTCGTAGCTGAATGACTCGGTAAGATTCTGATGTTCCTTTTAATTCTCAAAGAATTAAAACATATTTCATATACTCTTCAACCTCATAATTTCAGTGTACTCCTCTTCTCTTACGTTAGTAACTCACTATAGCATCCAACATACTGTTCGCCAAAGACGCATTATAATTTGAGTACAAATAAGTACAAGCAATTCTGAGGTTTTTCTGTGCTCCATCATGATTTCTCCTTACCTACACACTCCAGTTAAAAGTTGGGGCTCATCTTTTCAAATATAATGAAAAGATGATTTAGTGAAATTGAAGGTTTGTGTTTCTAATACTTAAAATTTAAAAAAAAACTTAGCGAATTTCATTAAACATAGAATTAATATCCATGCAGTCTACATCAGAAATCCTAATGACTTCCTATTTATAATATTTCTTGGAGCTCCTAGAAATATGACAATGGGATTAATTATGACTCTATTGAGAGTTAACACATTAGCACATTATTAGCTATTTCTCAACTCTGTGTAAATTATCCTTAGAACATTTTCATAAAATTTATGTGAGAAAAACAGATACTAAAAGAACAGAAATTAGATGGGAAGTTCTGTATCACAGAATCTGCTGAGGTTAAGTGGCTGGGGCATTGCTAAGGCAATGGGACTACAGGACAAAAGGAAAAGGGAATGTAGCAATGTTTAAGAAAAAAGATGAAGAAAAGAATTTTTAAAACTGAGTCCCTTGTCTCAAAAAAATATGAAAAAATCAAAACCCTGTCTCCAAAAAAGTGAGAGGAGAGGAGAGGAGAAGGAAGGGGGGGAGGGGGAGGAGAGGGGAAGGGAGGGAAGGGAAGGGGAGGGGAGGGGAGGGGTAGGGAGGGAAGGGAAGGGGAGGGGAGGGGAGGGGTGGGGAGGGGAGGGAGAGGAAGGAAAAAAGAAAGAAAGAAAGAAAGAAGGCAGTTGTGGTGGCAGGTGCCTATAATCCCACAGTCCCAGCTACTTGGGAGACGGAGGCAGGAGGCTCTCTTGAGGGAGTTTGAGGTTGCAGTGAGTTATAACACCACGGCTCTCTAACCTGAGAGACAGAGTGAGATCCTGTCTCAAAAAGAAAAAACAAAAGCAACTGAGCCTACTTCATAATTGTACTTAGACTTCACCCTGCTTCTAAAATCAAACCTTTCCCTTGCTTATAGCTTAAGACCAAACAATAGAAAGGCATGATTAAGTATTATAATTATGTAGAAATGATATATACATTTAGAGTTCAATAGACTCAAGTTTACGTCTATTGAAATATTTCAAATATTTCTAAAATTGTACTTTTGTCTTAAAAATTATATGCTAGACTTTTGCCTAAAAGAAATTTTCGAATCATTTTAATGTTTAAAAATCTAAAATATTTCACATATAAACTTCTAAAAACTCTTTAAACAATAAATTAAGATCAAATATACTGAAAAAAGGACAGCATTCTAAATACACAAATTATATTCTTTCAATATGCAGTTAACGATGTAGTTAAAAACAATACACTTACTTTGAAAGAAACTGTACCGTAGCCCAAACGCCACCATACATTAGCCCTTTAATGAGCCAAGAATCAATATTTAGGTCTGCTATAAACCCAACCAGCCAAATAACTAGGAAAGGAGTTCCTAGCATTACTTTCTGCCGAAATTCCTGTACAGAAACAAACAATTAGAAAATCTTGTCATGTTTTAAGAAACCTCAACCTGAACCACTGTTACCTTCATGAAGGCACACAATGGGGTGAATTAGTTTATTCAATTTTGACTACTATGTGCATGGTACTGGTGTCTGTCTTCTGGAGACAGGAGTTAAACAATTTAAACAATCTTTGTTAAAATTGTGGAAAATGAGATAACTTATGGGAGTGGATTCTACAGTCACATACAGAAGACACCAGAACACCTGCTAACACAAGGACTGGCTTGAAGACTGTCCCTGACAAACAGCATTTTTAACAGGGGGACTGATAACTAAAGACAAGGACATTCAGAATGACTGAAGGTCTAAGAATAGTATCAGACAAGGAAACCAGAGAGGGCTTAGCCTAAAGAAGAAATTTCAAATCATGAACAGTATATATTAAAATCTTTAAATGAGATAAAGAATAAAATCAAGCAATCTACAGGCTTCCAGAGTCCACACAATAAACACAAGTTCCTCTGTACACATCTCAAGACAGAGCTTGATACTCTAGAGCAGGCGACCTCAAACTGAGGCCCGCCTAGGACATTTATCCAGCCCGCTGGGTGTTTTTGCCGCCACTGCCTGTCCTGCTTAGCAGCCGACTAGTCCTGGGCCCACAGTCCAGCCCTGCAACGGTCTGAGAGACAGTGAACTGACCCCCTGTTTAACAAGTTTGGGGATCCCTGCTCTAGAGGAGTGGTTCTCAACCTGTGAGTCACAACTACCCTTTCACAGGGGTTGCCTAAGACCATCCTGCATATCAGATATTTACATTATAATTTATAACAGTATCAACATTACAGTTATGAAGTAGCAACAAAAATAATTTTATGGTTGGAGGTCACCACAACATGAGGAACTGTATTAGAGGGTCGCAGTGTTAGGAAGGTTGAGAACCACACTGCTCTAGTGGGAGTTCCATTTCATTCCTGTCACTGCTCTGGTTGTGAGAAAGTTCACACCCAGAAGCGTAAGACTTAACACACCTCCTTGTAATACCTATCATAATTTTTCTTCCTTTTTATAGTAACACAAAGTAAATCTAATGTCTCTTCCACATAATAGCCCTTTGCAAACTGATAGGCAGCTACCAAGTCTCTCTAAAGTTACCTTCAAGGAGACAAAACTGCAAAATACTCCAGCTGTGGCCTAACTGAGCCCCGAGTATGAATATTGCTTTCTTCACTGAACCTTTATACTTCTCAAAGCTAAGAATGTATTATACGTTCTTAACACCCCTTTCATACTGCTGGCTTTTAGTAAAATAAGTATTTTTTCATATAAATGACCATGTCTTTCCCAATTTGCCACTGTAATTTTTTCTCAACTAAATGTATAATTTTAACTTAGACTAACAACTAAACATCAATTTCAGAGTTTAATTTTATGCCACAGTAAGATAAAAACTGATCCAATTTTTTTCTAGCATGTGTAGACTTACATGAAAACATGAGCGAAGATTTATGGCTCAAAGGAGAGACAGTGTGGGTACTAAAGGGGAAAAGGCAGACACCGTCACGTGAAAAAGCACTTTCTAAAATTATCTGTAATTTGGCTTCTTTTTAGTCAAAATATTTGCTATCCCCCAGCACTGGCTACATTTGTTTTCATTTTGAAAAATTTAAAGTATTAAAAATGTAAAATTAAAAGATACATTTATGTAACAATAAAATCCACCTATTCCTGGGTACCTATCTTTAAGTTCTAACAGTGATATAGCTAGCTAGCACCAAAATTAGGATACGGACCAGTTCTGTCGAGTCCCCAAGTTCCCCATAGCTTAGAGTCCCAACCCCAGGTAGCCACTAACCACATTTCTGCCCCTATAATGTTCTCTTTGCAGGAATGCCCTATAAACAGAATAAAAAAATGCAGCCTTTTAAGTCTGGGTTCTTTTACCTATAGAATGCATTTGACATTCATCTACACAGTTTTATGTATCAGCACTTTGTTCCTTTTTAATGCTGAGTAATATTCCATTGCATAGATGTACCATTTGTTTACCAAATAAAGTTTTTTCCAAGTTTGGTGATTATTAATAAAGCCATTATAATCATTTCTTGCATTTATTTATTCATTTTGAAACAGGGTCACAGCTCTTTCAGTCACATTATAGAACAATAGCATGATTATAGCTCACTGTAGCTTGAACTCCTGGGCTCAAGAGATCCTCCTGCTTCAGCCTCCTTGAGTAGCTAGGACTATAGGCATATACCACCAGGCTCAGTTAATTTTTTTAATTTTTTGTAGAACAGAGTCTCACAATGTTGCCTAGGATGGAAGCAAACTTCTGGCCTCAAGTGATTCTTCCACCTTGGCCTCCTAAAGTGCTAGGACTACAGGTGTGGGCCACTATGCCTAACCTATAGTTCATTAATCTGTAAGTTTGCATTTGGGGATTTTTTTTAGCCACTCTATCTTTGAATACTTTGTCAGACCATGCTCTTTATCCTCATCTTCCAGGACTCCAATTACATCAGCGTTAGATGTCAGATCTTCTGTCTGACTCTCTATTAGGATTTTCCACTCTATTTCCTTTTGTTGTTCAAAATGGATAATTTTAATTTTTCTATCTTCAGAGTCACTGATTCTTTCCTTTGTCCTCTCTATTCTGCTGTTGAGCCCATCCAGTTTATTTTGGTTACAATAATTTATCAAATTTATTAAAATTTAAATAATTTTTAAATCTGTATTTGGATCTTCTTATATTCTAGTTCTATTATTTCTATTGCTTTGCTTAGACTCATTGTGTCAAGCATGTTCATAACTACTTAAGCCTTCTCATGATGGCTGCTTTAAAATCTTTTGTCAAATAATTCTCACATCTTTGTCACCATGATGTTGGCATCTATTGAGTCTCTTTTCATTCTGTTTCCTATCTTCTTGGGTTCTTGGTATGACAAGTGATTTTCAATTGAATGTGAACATTTGGGGTATTATGAGGCTCTGGATCTTATCTGAATCTTCTATAGATGGATTCTTCTGATAAACTCAGTGTAGAAGAGAGATACCAGGTAGGACATAAGTCTAGGATCCCCCATGTAGGCCCCACTGACACCTAAGGAGGGTGCTCCTCTTTATTGCTGGGCAAGGGTGGGACTTCCAGCTCTCCACAAGGCCTCTCTGATAGCTCTCAGGGACTGGGAGGGGACCAGTGCTTCATCACTGTTTCCCATGTGGTCTCAAATGATGTGAGGAAGTGGGAAGGGACCTGGGACCTCGTTAACAGCCAGTGGGGCAGAAAGTCCTAACCTCCCGCTCAGCCTAGGAGACAAATTGGAGTACCTTATTACAACCTGGCAAGTGAAAACGTCCAGGCTCACCAGTGGCCTTTTGTTGCTGAGTTAGGTGGACCATATTGTTTCCCATAGTGCTCAGCAACAGCAGAACAGTTATTTCCCAAACGTTTTCTATCTTGCTAGCCTGTCTTTTCTGTGGTCCTTTGGCTAGAGAGTAAGCTTTTGTTTGGGCCTTTTTGTCTGCATCTGTTTGTGACCCTGAGTTGCCACTTTGTCAGCAACTTGTCTAAGACACATGAGTCAGAAAGAAAACCCAAGGAACTCACCACCCTGTCTTTCCTCAGGAGATGAGTTCCCTAGTGGCTGCCTGCTTTCCATCCTTCAGGGTTCTGTATATACATTGTCCAGGATTTTTATTTCTTAGTAGAAGAATAGGAAAAAGTATATATACTCCATCTTCTCAGATTTATTCTCACATGATCAATTAAGCAAAATTTAAAAAGTATATAAGATTTCCATCATTAACAAACGGGATCACAGATTTTAGAATGTTAAAAAATACTAATTTAGAGATTTCCCTCTAACTTATTCAGTAAATATTTTAACTTTAAAAATCTAGGAGCTTTTTTAAAATTTTTTTAGAGATAGTCTCACTTTGTCGCTCTCGATAGCATGCCATGGCGTCACAGCTCATAGCAACCTCCAGCTCCTGGGTTTAGGCAATTCTCTTGCCTCAGCCTCCCCAGTACTGGGACTACAGGCACCTGCCACAACCTCAGGCTTTTTTTTGTTGTTGCAGTTTGGCTGGGGCTGGGTTGGAACCCCTTGTATAAGAGGCTAGCACCCTACTCACTGAGCCACAGGCACTGCCCAAAATCTAGGAACTTTTAAAATAATTTTTTAAAATCAAAATTCTTTCCCTTTCTACTAGCATTATTCAAAAATATGTTTTCCCCCTTGGAGATGATTGTTTTAAAAATAAAGTACTGCTGAATCTTATGTGTCTTTATATTTTTGTTTAGTTTTAAATACAGCACACAATACACTAGTAAGCTAGCAAATAAAATCATATTCATGAATAAAAATTTTTTTCCTTTCTTTTTTTTTTTAAATAGAGAAAGGGTCTTGCTCTGTTATCCAGGCTAGAGTGCCATGGTATAATCATAGCTCACCATGGCCTTGATCTACTGGACTCAGGTGCTTCTCTTGCCTCAGCCTCCCCAGGAGCTGGAAATACATGCCACCACACTCACCTTGATTTAAATTTGTCTAATATGAGATGGGAAAAGAAATGAACACTCTATATAATTAATTACAGGTGTTCAATCTCACAGAGCCCCAATCACTATATATTTTTACCTAGTAGCCTTTTATAAAAAATTTAGTATATTTAAAGCTACTAATGGAAAAACAGAAAAGAAACTCAACTTGTGAACTGATCACAATAATATACAAATGTTAAAAGTGCACTGACCCTTTAAAGAAGCTCTTTTCAAAAAAAACAATCCAAACACATAAACCTGATTTATTAATGCTATTAGTAACATATAGAATTTATAAATATTGCCATTTGAATGTACATAAAAAAACTTACAAATATTTACATTCAACAAAATGAAAGTATAAAAATTATGGGATTTTCCAAAGTAACACAAAATATTTTTATTAATACCCTTATCATTAGCCATATTTCACTCTGTAGAGCAAAACTGCTCTAAATATTAGAGAACAAAGCAAAATCAAAATAAATCATTTTCTATGTCATATCTAATATGTAAATTAAAGAGTTCATATGACATGTAAAAATTGTTCATTATTCTCAGGTTTGAGGATAAAAACAGGCAAGTTTATAAACTATACATGATATCATTCTTCTGATATCTAAGTAATGGACCAGTTTACTTTAAAACTCATTAAGGGAATATGAACACCAATGAATAAATGTGGCATTGCTTTCAAGTATGTTTCTCTTATTTAAAAACTTGTCTTTCTTGATAATAGACAGATTTGTGTTAACTTTGAACAATTAGTATTACTACTAGAACAGCCTAAATAAGACATACATGAGATGGTATTCAAGTTGTGATTACTGACAGGTTAGCAGACATTTTGTTAGCTGTTTAGGTATGTAACAAAAAAATTAGAATTTCAATCCTCTTTTTGGGAAAATAGTTCTTAGTTTAAAAATCATATTATTATTATTGTTAGGCAACTGAGCCCACAGTCATACAGTTTAAAATTGAAGGCATATGGCCAGGCATAGGGCTCATACTTGTAATCCCGGCGCACTGAAAGGCCAAGGCAGGAGGACTGCTTGAACTCAGGAGTTTGAGACCAGCCTAAGAGCAAGACCCTGTTTCTACTAAAAACAGACAAATTAGCTAGGGATCATGGCTGGTACCTATACTCCTAGCTAGTGGGTCACTATGAAAGTTTTGAGACAGACTGTGTTATGGTCCATTGTTTCACTTCCAAGAAACGAAGTCAATAGCACCCTTTCTGATTCACCCATGCAAGCTTCAACTTGCTGGCTTATCCATGCCACTCGGGCGGCTTCATTTGTTTTCATCCAAATGGATTTTACGTTTCTTGACTTTTGTATATCTCAAAACTTTTACAGAGGCCCACATAGTAGGGAGGCTGAGGCAAGAGGATCATTCGAACCAGCAGTTTGAAATTGCAACAAAGTGAGACTCTGTCTCAAGAAAAAATAAAAATAAATTGAAGGTATACAAAAGATCTAAAATGAGCATTCTATAGGAGTCAAGACTATAAGTTTGTTCTCTGAAAAATGTTATATATCACAAAAGAAAGCTCAAGTTAATTAGAGCTAGCATTATGAGTAGCTAAAAAAGATAAGTATTAGGACTAAGTTGTCTCACAATTTATTATCATACTAAGAAATTAACATATACCAAAAAATTTTTTATTTTAAATCTCTTACTTATCAGAAGCCCAATGAATCAATGAACTAAAATTTGTATTAGTAATCTATGAAGCCTTAAACAACTTCATATATTCTTATCCTTCTTAATTATCAGACAACCCAAAATAGGCCATCAACCAAAGCTTGAAAAATTTGCTATTTACCTTCAATTACTCTGGGTGAAAAAAATTGTAAAAATAAAAAGCTGCAGGCAGGGCACAAGTGGCTCAGGCCTATAATCCTAACACTCTGGGAGGCTGAGGCAGGTGGACTGCCTGAGCTCACAAGTTCGAGACCAGCCTGAGCAATAATGAGACACTATCTCTAAGAATAGCCAGGCATTGTGATGGGCACCTGTAGTCCCAGCTACTTGGGAGGGTGAGGCAAGAGAATCGTTTGAGTCCAAGAGTTTGAGGTTGCTGTGAGCATTCTACTAAAGGCAACAACAAAGTGAGACTGTCTCTAAAAAATGAAAATAAAATAAATATTTTCTGCAAATATGCATGCTAAAAAAGTGTGCCTATGAATCTTACTTTGATTATGCGTTTACCTTATCAGCTTTTAGCTTTCTAAGGAAAGATGGATTGTCATAGCCTTTCGCTTGCCTTGCCTCTTGCAAATGATTGATCATCCACACATTTTTTCTCTGCTTTGCCAAATCAAGTGCTGATTCACCCTGATAATATAAGAAGTTCACATTAAAAATTTAAAAAGCAGAATATCTTAATTATTAACTTTTAAAGAACTTCCATAAAAATAAACTGTTAGCACTATTAATTTATTAACATTGTTTTTTAACATTGGGTAAAGTTAACTTTTTAAAAGAACCTAACTCATTACATATTTCTTATTATGCTTTCCCACTCAAAATATAATCAAAATGCATGTTTTCTCATCTTCTTCTGCATATTCTATTTATGCTTGCATTTTGACATTATTAGAAAGCAAATCAAAAAGTAGGTATTTTCGTAGATGCTGGATCAGAGGCTATCATTAAGTTTACCTTATTGCTACAAAATATCTTGCCTAATACCAAATTGTCAGAAATCCCTCAATTTTATTTCAGCAATGATAAACGTCTTCAGAAAGGAGTAAGGAAGAAAAAGGAACGTCAATTTCTATGTCTTCTATACTGTAATGGCATTCCTGACTTATCTTAAATTCATCCACCCATCCAGAAATCTCCAAACACAAAGAGAGAGATAAAAAATAGTTAAGTCTGTTATGAACCTGAAACTCCCTCGAACCTCAAGAAAAAGAATGCTAAGACGTTTAATACAACTAAAATGTATTTTACATGAACTAAGGAACCAAGGAATAAACATTCCTAATTCTAGATGTATACTTCTATTTGCCTTAACTAACTTAAAATCTTATTTCTCCTTTTGCAAATTAAGACACCCACATACACTATCGTGCTTTTAATGTTCTCCACTATTTATCTAGTTTTTAAAATAGAAAAGCAAAATTTAAAATGTTTGCCAAAATTTCAAGAATGTATTGAAGAACATTCAAAATCACTTTAAAAAAATAAAAAAACACTGAAATGTTATCTCAAAAGACTGAATGAAAAAGAATAAAGGAATAACGATCCTTAGGGTGCCTTTCTTATGAGGGATGATTACTTATCAAGTATAGAATAGTTTACCTTACCAAAAACCCTAAAAAATAAAAATAAACAACAAAATAAAACACACCACTACCACCAATAGCAACAACTATTACAAAACAACAATAACAAAAAGCCCAATCAATTCTTTATTACAAAGATCACTGAATAGTATTTAATAAGAAATGTGCTAATCGAGGTGAGTTTTCCACAAATAGAGATATTTACTTTAAAATGTCACCTTACCTATTCCAAAATTCCACCACCTAAATTGTCAGAACCAGCTAATTAATCCAAACTATAAAGATTACCTGAATAAAAGCAATCCCTTGGGTAACAACTCCCAGAGAATATCCTGCAGTTGCCTCGGTCCAGCTGAGCATCCCTTCCACTAGAGGGCCATGTGACACCTAAGGATTGACGCCCTAGACAAAAAGATTGAGGGAGCTTTAAAAAAAATCTTTGAACTACTACTGTAGTCATTTGGCTGTTTTTGTATAGTTCTTTTATTCAGCTGGTAAAATAAATAGCAATTAATTTAAGGAAGTATACTATAAAACCAGGCTTTTGATCACTCCATGTTTCAGCCAAAGTAATAAATAATATTAAAACAGCAGCAATATCAGCAAGAGTCTACATGGAGTATTTACAGACTAGGTAACTGGTAGGAATAAAAGAAATTCTTCAAGGGCTTTGGTCAGATAAACATTATGGCTGGGGGAGGTGGGGTGGAATCACTTGAAATTTTGCATAAGTAAGGCTGAATTTCTTTGTCAAAACTAAGGAAAATTATTATTGGAGACCATCTAGGTCAGGTATTTAAGTGAAAAACTATTTTCTGAAAAAAATTCTGGCCTTATTTCAAAAAAGCATATAAGGGCGGCTCCTGAGGCTCAGTGGGTAGGGTGCAGGCCCCATATACCGAGGGTGGCGGGTTCGAACGCGGCCCCGGCCAAACTGCAACCCAAAAAAATAAATAAAAAAAGCATATAAGAGTCTTTCAATATATTAATAAATCTCAGTAATTTTATATTCTGTACAAGCTGAAAATATGCCCTTTGATAATTTTAGAAAGAAAAGATTATATAAATGCTTGGGCAGCACTCAGAGATTATTGGCCCCTCCCAAACTCAATCCATCTAAATTCACTAGTATAACCAAAAACATTTGCTAAGGGATAAATTATTACATTTTAAAAATTTGTATGAGATATTGCCACAAAAATGATTGTTATATGGGCCATAATTTTATTTATTTTTACTCTTACTATTCCAAATCACATTTTTCTCCCTAATGTTACATAACAAAAAAAGATTCGAGTTTACTTTATGTATCTGTTATCTAGGGCTCTGGTTCTTAAATTCTTTCAATTGATAGCTGATGAAAGCCATTCATCTCTCCCAGGAAAACACACATACATGTAACTTTTCTGGCAATTTCTAGGGTCCATGGACCCACCTCCTCCAACCAAAGTCTACTGGGGGAATCTCAGAATAAAATCTCTAATCTAGGGTATGTGGCTATTCCTAATCCTTCTAAAGATCACAATAGCTATTTTTAAATTACATCATTAACATCAATTGTCTTCAAAATAAATTCTATATTATTTTGATAAAAGAATCATTTTTATATATTAGAAGAATTGAGTTCCTTACTCAACTAATTTATAAGGGTAAATCTGTTGTTATTATAGAGATAAATTTCTAAGAAATTTAATCTTATTTGAAAATATTTTAGAAGAAATAGGCTCAAATAATATTCATGTTAGTATATTACAACACAAAGTATAATTTTTCATATTTTTTTAAAAAAGTAACTTTCATAGCTATCCAGATTTGCAGGTTACACCCCAGTGTTATAGTTCATTATTATCAATAAGACTCTCTTTTCCTAAGGCTTAAAATTTTTTTAAAAAGAAAGAATGTACTATTCGGCTAAGGCGCCAGCCACGTACACCTAAGGTGGTGGGTTCAAATCCCCAGCCTGGGCCCGCCAAACAACAATGATGGCTGCAACCAAGAAATGGCTGGGTGGAAATGTGGCGGGCGCCTGTGGTCCCAGCTACTTGGGAGGCGGAGGCAGGAGACTCGTTTGAGCCCAGGAGTTAGAGGTTGCTATGAGCTGTGATGCCATGGCACTCTACCCAGGGGGATAGCTTGAGGCTCCGTTTCAAATAAATAAATAAATAAACAAACAAACAAACTTTGTCAAATTCTCCAGCAAAGAATCTAAGTTGGTTTTTCATTTTTAAGCAAATCTTTTCCTTTCAAAATCTGCAGTAATTTAAGTTTACTTAATTAGCTTAATATTCCCTCTAAAAGGCACCACTTCAAATTTTACTAAAACAGAACCAATTCTTATCATCTTCATCTCAAAAAAGTTATTTGTCCTTCAGTCTTCATAACCTCAACATATACTATCACAAATCAGTTACTTAAACAAAGCCTAAGTCATCTATGTTTGCTTTTATCCTCATATCTAACCTACCTTTTCATTTCTACTCTAAAATATCATCACCAAATCCATTCATTTCTTTCCATCTGTACTCTTCTGAACCTAGGTCATGCTAACATCATCACTTGCCTGATTTGTTGCAACAGCCTGTCTGAACCCTGTCCTTTCAATTTTCCTAAATCTTCAAAGCATTTGCCATACATCAACCAAAGTAATCATTTAAAAATATTTAAAACAAAAAACACAACATATAACTAGCCAACTGCTTCCTATCACTGGGAATACAATTAAAGCTTCTTATCAAGGCACTGCCTGCCCTGGCAATTGCCTTTTTCAAGTGACTTCTCTCCACTGCTCCCCTGGACTCTAGCCAAGCTGTCCTTACTTCTGCACCTCAGACACGCCAAGCTTATTCCTGCTTCGGACCTTGCACTCGGATATTCCTCCACATGCAGTTTTCCCCCAAAATCTCTGAATAACCGGTCCTTTCTCAACAAATAATTCTCAAAACATATGTCATCTCCTCACAGGCATTCCCAGATCATTCACCTGATATGGCCCTCCCAGCCCTGTCACTCTATCACATTTGTCTTTTAAAAAATTTATTTAAGCTAGGTGCAGTGACTCACTCCTGTAATCCCAGCACTCTAGAAGGCTAAGGCAAGAGGAACTCTTAAGCCGAAAAGTTTGAGGTTCCCATGAGCTATGACACCATGGCACTCTACCCAGGTGACAAAGTGAGACTCTGTCTCAAAAAAAAAAAAAAAAAAAAAAATTATTGCTTCTTCAATAGAACGTAAATTTTGACAGAATAAGGACCTCATCTGTCTTGAACACTGTGACTCTCCGCCACTGAACCAGAATTTGCTGAATGAAATATACGGAAATATATTCCTAATACATGATCATATTACAAATGGCTGTCTGGAAGCAAAGGAAAGAAAAATAACACCTAAAAGCAATTCAGATAATAAAACATGAGGTGATCTCACTAATTTGTTCTTATTTGGCTAGTGATCAGGTTTAGTCAAACTCCTCCTTTCTTATCTTAACCTTTAGGCCTGGGATCACCTACTTTACTAATACCAGTGTTGGGAACTTTTCAGAGCTTCTCATTTAAAACTATCTAGAAAAGTAAAAATTTCTCTCTACAATTTCTGAAGTGGCAGAGAGGTATTCTAGTAATCAAATCTAGGTTAGCAAAAGCTCAGAACAACACTAAGTTTCATTCATTTAATTAATAAATGAAGAGTGTCCATCACACATTAGGCACTATGATATGCTGACTGCTCTCTTCCCGGTGTTTAATAGTAGACACTGGGCCATTCTGATCACTTTGGATAAGGACAAGAAGACACGAAATTAAAAAAAAAAAAGAAAGAAAGGAAGAAAGAAAATATATGATTTTATCATTTTCTGACAGTTTCTAACACTAGATACTTACTTTTAGCTAAAATTACTATTTGTAATTGGACTCATTTCTAAACGCTAAATATAATCTTCAATAAATTGTGATCCATATAATTAGCCTAAGCTATTTTATTTTAGTAGTTTAACCTTCTCCTCTGAACGAACTGACTTGAGGAAGAACTACTCATTGGAACATTTTAAAGATATGCCCTGATCCAGCAGGAGACAACCTACTTTTTGATTGGCCATAATGTGGTCTTGACCTCCTTCATATTTATTGGCAAATATGTCTTAGAAATTTAAGAAACATGACCCAGGAAATACTATGAACTATAGCCAAAATTAAAGAAGATTTGTCAACAGACACAGTTATTTACAAATGCACATTATCAAAAGATGGTATTTAAAATTTTAACGTTTCAACAGAGTCTATACTCAACCAAAATTTGACACTACCAATAGAACCTTCTTACATGTACTAGTAAAATGTGTAAAAATTTCTAAACATTCAGAGCATAAATGTTAAGTGTGCTTGGCTCTTGGATAATTTTATATTTTTCCCAAATTAGCCCAACATTAGGGGAGAGGGGTTCTCCTATAAACATCACACAGGTATTTATCAAATTTAGACGTTTTAACCTTTAAAAAAATAAGATAATGAAATGACTAACTTGAAGAATTACTAAAATTATGCAAAATGTTAACTACAAATGTGCATTCTCTATAATGACCTTCTTTGAGATCACTCCCTTTCATCTATAAATACATGGATTATATAATTCAATTTCCAAAAACTAGTAAGAATTCACTAATGAAAAGACCACTGAAATTAAAAAATTGCTTTAATACTGTATATATGGAAGCAAAGTGTCCAGTTTACAAGTTTCTTTCAATTTTGACAGTCTATAAAAAACCTGTTTTATTAAGGAATTCATCTATTAGCAGCCACATTTCATACAGCAACATCAATACAGTATATTTTTACCTTGATATTCTGGGCATCAACATTAGCTCCAGCTTCCAGAAGAAGGCTAATGACTGTGGTATTCCCTGCTAGTACTGCCCAGTGCAGAGCAGTGTTTTTGTGATACTTGTCACCAAGGTTAACTGAAACATTGAATGTTAAAAGCAATCTAGTTGGATCCACACTGAAAAGGAAAAAAAAAAAAAAAAAACAACAACAACAACCCTAATTTCAATTATAGAAATCATTACAGATACTAAACTGATTGTGGCTGTTATTTGAATTCCATTTTGGAACACTTCTAACCTACTCAACAACTTTATAATCAAAAATGAGGTAATACTCTCATACCAAATATTACACACATCCAACATCATATAAAGTAACACAGTTCCAAGGAATATTCTCTATTCCTGATACTCTCTGTTTCTCATCTAGGAACTGATGTCATTAATGCCTACACATATAATTAAAGAATAAAAAGTGTTTTAATTTAAATCTAAATTGTTCCAAAAATGATTAAGACAACTTACTTATACATTAAACATGCCAACTCGTATATCACATAAAAAATTAATTATTTTTTAAAAGTAGATAACATCTTTTTCTAAAGTTGAAAACTGTTGAAAGAGTAATAGATTAAGGTAGCTACAATGAGGTAGAGGTAAGCACAGAGACACCAAAACATTCAAAAAGGTATTTTATATATTACATAATCATAATAAAAACTGTAAATATTAGTAAGTATAGTATTACTGCATTTTCTCATCACTTATTTCACATTGTATTATGAAGGAAAATAATCTAAGTTTTTTGTAACAGTTACATACCTATGTGTTCTATAAGCTGCCCACATTAAAGGCGTCATTCCATTCTGATCCATCATATCTACATCCTGATAGAATCAAAAGAAAAAGGTCAATAAAATCTGGTAAATACCTAACCAAATTAACTCGAAAACTGCAACCTCACAAATCTAATTTACACATATAGAAGAAGTCCATACAACTCAATCAGGGATGATTCATAACATTTTCCGTTTTAACTTTAAAATAAAACCATTGCCACTTAATATTTTAATGGACATATCATGCTTTTAAAATTTCCCATTGTACAATGTTTTAATCAGTCTTTCAATGATTTACAAATAAAATAAAGATCTTAACCTATTGTAATCTTGCGGCCACAAAGGATGGGTTAAGTGATTTAAGTCTCAAAAAAATTTCATTACTCTAATATACGATAGGAGGAAACAACAAAACCGTTTCTTCCTAGGTATTTCAAAATAAAGAATAAAAAGATCTGACTTTTCAATAAATTCAAGTTTATTATATCTTACTGTTATATATATACATTTTTAGAGTTTAATAATTCTGCAAAATTTATGGGGAAAACCCAATGTACTAAAAGAATCCCCTGTCTAACTTCCCAATATTTTCATCATTTTTTAGCTCATTATTTTGGCATATATATCATTAAGTAAATTGACTGAACTGCTACTTCTTGATTTTTCAGTAAGGCATTATTTTCTAAGACTTCTTAGTATGAAAAATGAGAATTTCACTCTTTCCTTTCCCTGATCCATCATAAATATGCACCATTCCTATCCTTTCCTCTCAAGAGAGCTACTGTAATGCTGTTTATATAAGTATTTGATACTTACAAAATTATAAATATGTATAAATACTACTGCTGGCCTAATCATGTAATAAACCATGATTATTTTTTCTCTTACCTAACTTTTTCTTTTCACCCCCTTTCCCGCTTTTGATTAGTTTTACTAGTAAATTAGAATTAAAACTACCACTTACATGTATTAAACCAAAACTCTTCCTCTAGTTATCTGTATCTCCTTTCAAGATATTCTGATTTTATCAGTTTTACAGCCTTAAAATTACCATTCCAAATGCACTCAAATATGGACTAATTATCCAGTAGTTCTGAAGAATCTGTCTCATAAATTAGGAACTCTCTGAGGATAAAAAAACATTAAATCTCTCTTTGTATCCTTAATGCCCAGTAGAGTAGATGATCAAAAACTATTTGTTGGCTCGGCGCCCAAAGCATAGTAGTTACAGTGTCAGCCACATACACCGAGGCTGTCTGGTTCGAAACTGGCCCCGGCCAGCTAAACAACGACAACTGCAACAAAAAATAGCCAGGCTTTGTGGCAGGCGCCTGTAGTCCTAGCTGCTTAGGAGGCTGAGGCAAGAAAATCGCTTAAACCAAGAGTTTGAGGTTGCTGTGAGCTGTTATGCCACAGTACTCAAACAAGGGCGACATAATGAGACTGTGTTTAAAAAAAAAAAAAACCATTTGTCGGCAGGCATGATGGTTCATGCCTATAATCCTAGCATGCTGGGAGCCTGAGATGGGAGAATTGTTTGAGGTCAGAAGTTCAAGGCTAGCCTGAGCAAGAGTGAGACCTCCTCTCTACAAAAGATAAAAAATTAGCCAGGCAAGGTGGAGCTGGCTTACAGTCTCATGAGGCTAAGGCAGGAGGATCCCTTGCATCCTTGAGTTAGAGGTTGCTGTGAGCTATGATGATGCCACTGCGCTCTAGCCAAGGCAACAGAACAAGACTCTCTCAAAAGACAAAACAAAAAATGTGTTAAATAAAAAAACACATTTATCTCCTCTTCTACACCTGCGAAAGGCGTAGCTATTAGAATCAGACAGACGCTGTTTTGAATTCCTAACTTCATCACTTAATAGCCATGAAATTGTGGGCAAATTTATAATACTTTAAATTCTTACTCTCAGCTTCCTTATCAAAAAATTTAAAAATAAATAATAATTTCATAAGACCTCTGTGGTGATTAAGTAGAATAATATATGTAAAGCATCTAGTTCATAGCCTGGAACATACCAGATATTCAATCTATATTAAGTTTCTTCTTCTTCCCTTCCCCATTTCCCATAACTGGATTATGTAAAACAAGTAGTTCTAATCAAAGTGGTGCTACTTCATTTAGCAAAAAACGTAAAAAAGGAAAGAGCTACTGGAAAACACCACTTATGTATATGCAGCCATTCTCTGAGTCTACTGCTGATGGGAATATGTTTCAAATGTAACTAGAAAGAAAAAACCCCTAAGAAACACTACATTAGAGAAACAGAGTATTTCTTTGAATAGCCCACTCCAGAATACTGTAATAGAATGCTATGCCTACCCATTACAAATCCATTTCTAGATTTACTTTAATGATAATGTGAGTATATTCTGTAACTTCATTCAACACTTCCAACTTATAGATTCTTTTTTTTAAATAATCATGTGACTTTGAAAAAATGTTTTCTGAAGAAATTACAAATCTCCTTGTTTTTTTTTAATATGAAAGGTAGGTACTGTAATTTATTTTACTCCTTAAGAAAGCTCAACCAAATTTGATGTCTATTACAGCAAACACGAAGATTTTTATGTTTAAGTTTCTTCTTCTTAGTTGAGTCTTTCCATATCCTTCTTAAAAAGTGACAATATTAAAAATATCAATAAATAAAAAATTTTAAATTATGCCACATCTCTAGAATACTAAAAGAAAAATGAAATTCAACCTTTTCTCTCTTTGGGTCAGGATTTAAAACTTGGTACTTCTTTTCCAAGTTCAGCCTGGACGTATGGGTATTCTCTATTAGGAAGAATTAACAAGCCCAGATCAAAAGCTTATGGAAATTCCATGATCAACAGGGCTCCATAACTTAGCATTTTCCCCTCTTTCTCCTGAAAATCATCCAAAAGAATTGGTAGTGAGCACTGAATATATTTAACACCATAACTAAAATAAAACACTGTGAAGAACAGAATGATAAAACTGAATGGAAATGTTCTATGTCCTGACAATGTAAAATTGATACAATTAACAAAAAAGGGGGAAAATGGAAAAAGGATGAAAAGAAAGTATACTTGGAGCCTCATGGTAATAGTTATGAGTCAAAGGATATTACCAAAAGCTGAAATTTCAAGTAATAGAAATATAATTAAATTTATCAGAACAAAGTTAACAATAAGAAAAACAGTAATATCAATGAAAGTCATAGCCAAGAAAGGGAAAGAAGAAATTTAAAAAATACTAATTTTATTATTGCTTATAATTAAGAACTATGTAATCTGAACTAATAAAATTAGAGCAACCATCTGACTAAAGTAAGAGAGAGGAGAGAAACCTGTATGAGAATCTCAGGAAAAAAATATCCCAGCAGAAGGAGAAATAGCAAACACAAGGCCCTGAGGCAACAGCTCTGTGGAGCTGCTGGATGAGCAGCGCCACACTGTGAGGCAGGTAACCAGGGGGCTCACGGGGCAGGAGGGGCAAGGGCCAGACTCCATGGGATTCTGCAGGGCATAGAACAGCTCTGGACCCCACTGTGCGACGCAACAGGCACTGGAAGAGGGTCTTTTACCAACGATTAGTGCATACAGGGTTCAGTATCCCTTATTCCGAATACCTGGCACCAGAAGTGTTTTGGATTTCAGATTTTATTCAATTTTCAAATATTTGCATATACCTAATAAGGTTATCTTGGGAACAGGACTAAAATCTAAACATGAAATTCATTTATGTTTCATGTATACCTTATGTACATAGTCTGGAGGTAATTTTCTACAATAGTTTTTAATAATTTTGTGCATGAAACAAAGTTTGTGTACACTCAACCATCAGAAGCCGAAGTGTCAGGTGTGGAACTTTCCACTTGTAACCTCACTCTGGCACTCAGAAAGTTTCCAATTTTGGAGCATTACAAATTTTGGATTTAGGGATTAGAGTTAATCAACCTGTACATGGAAAAAAAGTGTAGAAAAATATATATTAAACTATTAAAGGAAGGGAGTCAGTGAGGTGGGGAGAAGTGGGATTTTATTTTCTAAGTCACACTCTTTTGTTTGAATATTTAATAGTAAGTATGTGTTATCTCTACATGGAGAAAAAAATTTACTTGTGGAAAAGAAAACTATTTGGCAGACATTTACCATCATCATGCTTTTTTATTTTATTTTTATTTTTTTGTACAAAAAGCACCAGGACAAGTAGATATCCTGCCTTTGAAAATTTTGGAGCTTGGGTAGCACCTGTGGCTCAGTGAGTAGGGCACTAGCCCTATATACCAAGGGTGGTGGGTTCAAACCTGGTCCTGGCCAAACTACAACAAAAAAATAGCCAGGCATTATGGCGGGTGCCTATAGCCCCAGCTACTCAGGAGGCCTCAGTCCAAGAGCTGGAGGAGGTTGCGGTCAGCTGTGACGCCACAAGGGCAACAAAATAAGACTCTGTCTCAAAAAAGGAAAAAAAAAAAGAAAATTTTGTTGCCTACATACTGAGGTAAAAAGATTAATAAAATCATTCCAACTTTGAAATCCGTAAGTTAAAGACAATGAAGACTCAAAACTTTACACTGCCTTTCTTTCCCAGTTATAAACATAAAGGAAAACAGTGAATGTGCAGTATGAGCTTGTACCTGCAATGTAGAAGCCCACTAAGGACACTGATGTGCCGCAGCACGTCTGCTTCAATCCTGGTCTAGAAGAAACTGCAGGCCAACAAGATAATCCCCCGGGGCAGCTGGTCCTTACAGATGATCCCCTGTGAACCCCATCTCCTGGTATTCACAACCCTGTTTCGTCCTGTCCCGCAAGAATCAAGGGTAACCCTGCCACTCACTCTGACAGTATATAGAAGAAATGCTAATGTTGTCAGTTCAAGACCTAAGACTTAAAAAGGCAGAACAGCTCCTACTTTTGTTCTTTTGGGAGCTCAAACCCACTCTGTACAGCTCCCCTCCTAGCAAGGCCACACAGAGCAGAACTGTGGAGAAGCTGGAGTTCTGACACCACATGGAGAAAGAGAGAGGTCTAGCTGTCCCAGCTTCCCTCCTAAGCACAGTCTAGCCATTCCTATCAAGGAATGGGGCCTTATCTTCCAGCCCAGTCGAGCCTCCAGATGACTGCAGCCACTAGCTATTAGCACAAGGAACAAAACTATCCTGAAAATCCCACACAATTGTGATATATAATAAATGGTTGGTATTGCTCATAAGCCATTAGATTCTACAGGTAGTCTATTAACACAGTAGTAAATAATAAACCTTTTCCAGCCATGAATAAGTCTGTGCTCCTTTTCCTAAGCTATAATGCACAACACACACCACCATTGCTTGATACTGCCCAAAGCAAATACCTTAAAGATCTCCTTAAAAGAAATCACATAGACATTCTAATAAGCATTAAAACTTTAAATTAAAATAACCATAAATATATGTTGATACTAATAAATAGATCTGATTTATCATAGTTACTCTTATGAGAGCCTTATAAAAATTAATGTTTAAATATAACCAGAAAAAAAAAATGGAAGAAAAACTGGGTGACATTACTTTTAACAAAATACATTTATCACAAAAACATGGTAACATAAACTGGTAATATTTAAAGTGATTATGATCACAGCACATTCAGGAAAAATCAGAACAACCACTTAAATCATGAGAAGTTTTCTTTTCTTTTTTTTTTTTATGAGAAGTTTTCTGAAAAGAAAGCAGCAGCATTATTTTATACAGCAGAAATGAGAAACTAATCTTAAAAAATCTATTCCTCTCAAGAGGTACTTAATATAAAAAATAACCAACAAATAAGTTCAAAAAAAGTTTTTTAGATGAATCCAAACAACACATTCAAAAAACATAATTAAGGGAAAAAAATACTTAAATTTTCTCTCTTACTTTCTCAAATTTGTATCTATCATTCTCAGAAAAAATACTAGCCAGGAGCAGTGGCTCACACCTGTAATCACAGCCCTCTGGGAGGGTTAGGAGGGTGAACTGCCTGAAATCAGGAGTTCAAGATCAGCCTGAGCAAAGCCAGACCCTGTCTCTACTAAAAACAGAAAAACTAGCCAGGCAGTGGGCGCCAGTAGTCCCAGCTATTCTGAAGTCTAAGGCAAGTGGATCACTTGAGTCCAGGAGTTTGCAGTTGGTATGAGCTATGATGCCACAGCATTCTACCCAGAGTGACAGAGAAAGGCTGTCTCAAGAAAGAAAAAGAAATATAATACCCAACTTAATGGTTTATTATCTGGTTGATGATTGTCTATTTTGATGTTAATGTATTAAGTAGGTCAGTATCAAATTAACTATATTCTCTTCATCTAGGCAATATTTAAACAGCACCAGGTTGTTAGTACATGTAACACCAATAATATTAGGCATTTAAACCACAAAGAACAATATCTGATTAAAATCCATACTGCTTTTTTTACCTGTCCTTTTGCTATGAGATAAGCAACAATTGAGGTATGTCCAAACTGAGCAGCCAGATGAATACAGCTACATCCTTCTCCATCAATTAATGAAGGATCTGCACCATATTTCATAAGTTGTACAACCATTGACAGATGGCCTTGTCTAAAATATAAAAGAACACACACTTAGGTGTATAGCTATTTCCAACAGGATCCTCTGAAAGAGCTGTTTTTAAAAATAATAGTAAAAAGAGTGCGCATATATTTTTAAAATTTGCTTTAAAATAGATAGATGTCAGGAGACACTTAGGATTTTATGGTTCTTAGAAATCCTATCAGGAAAAACAGTCATTGATAATCTATGGAGATATTCATGACCTCTTAAAATATAATAATTAGTATATTCTTTCTATTCAGATATGATCTCAATTAGATATAGAAAGAAAGCAAAGTAAGTTCCCAAGAACCAAGCTAGTTCTTATAAATATACAGATAGCATGCAAAAGTATTACATTTTCAAATCCAAAGTTAACCCAACCTTCTAAGTAACTGGATGAATATCAGCATGGATAATTCCCTAAAAACAGCGTGGACAGCAAACTATGCTTCCAATGAAGGTAACACAGGATAGCAATACATTATCATATTAACGGTATTAACTACTGTCACAATTAAGTCCTCCCCTTCATTTTAGCATATCGTTTTTTTAAAAGTTGCTTAATTCTATACTAAAAGGAACCAAAGGGAAAACAAATTCAGAAGCAAATTTAAACCTTGTGGCCCAATGTAATGGGGTTGAATTCAGGTCTCCTCCAAGTTGATCCACAATAGCACCTTTCGAAATATAGTATCTATAAGACAAAATTTTAACAATTTAGACAACTTTCATTTTCAAGAAATTATTAAAAAAAATAAAAAATTATCCATTTAGAGATGCTAGTTTATGCCACTGAAGATAATCTTTTGTGATAGTTTTCAAAAATATATTTAGTGGGCAGGGTGTGGCAGCTCACACCTGAACTCCTAGCACTCTGGGAGGCCAAAGTGGGAGGAGTGCTTGAGCTCAAGCATTCAAGACCAGCCAGAGGAAGAGTGAGAACTTTCCCTAAAGCAGCAGTTCTCAACCTGTGGGTTGCGATCCCTTCCCGGGGTCACCTAAATACATCCTGTATATCAGATATTTACATTATGATTCATAACAGTAGCAAAATTACAGTTATGAAGTAGCACCAAAAATAATTTTATGGTTGGGGTCACCACAACATGAACTATATTAAAGGATCTCAGCATTAGGAAGGTTGAGAACCACTGCTCTAAAGAAATAACCGGGTGTTGTGGTAGATACCCTGCAGTCCCAGCTACTTGGGAGGCTGAGGGAAGATTGCTTGAGCCCAAGAGATTGAGGTTGCTGAAGCTATGATGCTATGGCACCCTACCAAGGGTGACAAAGCAAGACTCTGTCTCAAAAAAACAAACGAAAAAACCCAAAAACTGTTTACTGTATTCTGGATATTATTTTGCATACTGATATATTGCCTTCTATAGGTAGTTACACTTTTAACACATCAGCAGAAATAAAAGAATTTAAAACATTTATGTAAATATGGTATCCATGTATAATGTATATCCTTGTTTTTCCCTAGAAAATTGGGCCAAAAAAGTACATATTGTACATGGCAAAATACAACATTTGTTAAATTGGTTCTTAAAGAGGTATGCAATTAAGGGCCCAACTCCAACTCTATCATACAAGATTGCTCAAAGCAACTTATTAAAATATTTCCAGAATATCATACTAATAAGACAACAAACATTTTACTATTCCTGGATTGGTTCTTTAGGTATCTGGTAGACATTATAAATAATGTTGAAAATTTTTTTTGAGAATAGTTAGGTTAGAACCCAAAGACAAGCAGCTCCAAGAACAAGTTTGACAAGAAATAATATTTCTTAAAAATCCCAACTGGGATTTCTATAAACCAGTTTCATTCCCTTCTCTATAGTCAACTGTTTCTGAGTTATTTTAACTCACAGCAAAATTTAAATTATTACTAAGATGATATCAATGAGTGATTTTCAAACTAATTCTAAAGTTCACAATTTTTTTCCCCATAAAGTTATAGGAACATTTTTTTCCTGAGCTCTGAAAAAAGAATAAGTTCTATTATCTTTCATTGTAAAGCTTAGGAAGAGAAGTACTCAATTTTCATAACATGTCTTTTTTGTAGCCATAAGACCTGAGCTCAAACAACACACTACTGAGATCACAGAACTCTTATTTCTAAACTCAAGCCTCCATACAACACTCTAAGAAGGTTATCAAAGAATCTTCTAGCAGGTACTAATAATGTTGGGTTTTGAGAAGGGGTTATCACGGAACAAAACTTATCAATAAGTATTTGATAGATAAAAACCAAATAGCTAAAACCCAAACATCTCTGGAGAAGATATTGATGAAAAGACAGCCAGAATATGTTACAAAACCCTGGAAAGGCTAAGGAATTCAAGGCATCTGTTACTTCCAAAGAAAGTAGTAAGTGGCTGGGCTATCAACAAAAACACTAGTTGAAAGTCAGTACAAATATGTTGATGAATAATTGTGTTTTCTAACATATATTCCTGCTGAAAGTGAGTATAATTAGCATCACAAATAGGCATTTTAGTGACAAGAAAGCAATTAAACAGCTGATGGTACTAAAAGAACATTCTGTAGCATTCATTAAATCTTCAAATGTGACTGCTCAAGTTCTTGACAGGATAACGGTTGTATGTAACCCAAACTCTTCTTCATTTTCATCTCCCTAAACGTCATTGCATGATGGTGATCTCTAACTTTGGTCTCAGTTCCACATGGATTTTAACACTTAACCACTCAGTCTTGGCCAAAATGTAATTTAACAAGAGGGTACAAGGTGAACAGGAACTCCTTTACTCAGGTTAGCTGGCAGACAGACAGACATTGAGCTCCTCCCCACAGAAAGATTAGAGGATTCTTTTTAAGAGAAACTGAACAGCCCCAGAGAAAAACCTCCAGAAATTGATACCTGAGAAGTTTCTGTTGTAAAATTCTTTAAGTCCCATAACTTCCAATCAACTTTGCTATATTTCTGTCCTAAACACAAATGGTCAAATACTAGCAGGCAATTGAGGAAAGACAGAAATACGGAAGAAGACCAAAATAAACAGACTAAATGTAGAAAAAAAAACCTTTTTAAAAAATGTCCAGGGCCAGGCAGCACTCTGGGAGGCCAAGGTGGGTAGATCGCCTTGAGTTCATGAGTTCAAGACCAGCCTGAGCCAGAGCAAGATCTCATCTCTAAAAATAGCGGGTGTTGTGGTGGGTGCCTGTATTCCCAGCTACTTGGGATGCTGAGGCAGGAGGATCACTTGAGCCCATGAGTCTGCCTTAAAAAAAAAAAAAAGAAAAAAAATCCAAAATTGGCTAGGGAAGATGGCTCACACCTATAAGCCCAGCATTTTCGAAGGTCAACATGGGCAGATTGCTTGAGCTCAGGAGTTCAAGAACAGCCTGAGCAAGAGAGAAATACATCTCTACTAAAAATAGAAAAACCAGCTGGTGTTGTGACTGGTGCCTGTAGTCCCAGCTACTCAGGAAGCTGAGGCAAGAGACTCAGTTGAGCCCAGGAGTTTGAGATTGCTGTGAGCTATGATTTGACAGCACTCTACTGACAGCAATAAAGTGAGACTTTGACTCAAAGAAAATAAAATATAAATTTAAAAAATCCAAAATTATAATATCCTCCATGAAATAAAAGACAATATACAATGGCTATATTGGGGTATAAAAGATAGTTAGAGAAAAGCTAAGAAAATGAGATAACCTCTCTCACAGGTTCCAGTATCTGACAAGTTAAGAGTTCCTGAAAGAAAGAAAGAGAAAAAAAAAAAGAGTTCCTGAAAGAAAAAACACAGAAAATGAAGACAAGGCACTACTGTGGGCACAGTATAAAAATATGCTTCCCAGAACTATTATAAAAAGGCAAGTTTCCCAATTAAAAGCGGCCACTGAATGCAGATGAACTGGATTTATTTACACACACACACATAATCAATCAAACCACAGTAATGTAAACTTTTACAAAGTTAGGAATTTTAAAAAAGATATTAAATGTTAAGCAGCAGCAGCAGCAGCAACACATATGTGTTCTTGGAAAATTATAGGTTCAGGCTGGGCATGGAGGCTCAGGCCTATAATCCTAGCACTCTGGGAGGCCAAGGAGGGTGGAGTGCCTGAGCTCACAGGTTTAAGACCAGCCTGAGCCAGAGTGAGACCTCATCTCTAAAAACAACAGCCAGGCATTGTGGCAGGTGCCTGCAGTCCCATCGGGAAGCTGGGGCAAAACAATTGCTTGAGCCCAAGAGTTTGAAGTTGCTGTGAGCTATGATGTCAAGGCACTCGACAGAGGGCAACAAAATAAAACTCTGTCCTAAAAAAAAAAGATAAGAAAGAAAATTATAGCCTCCATATTTTCAAATTAAGCCTCATGTTCTTTAATAAAGCCTTGCATTAGAATCAAGCTGAAAACAGATGTAAGTATAATTAACTGTTGTTGACAAAGAATCTTAAGGTAATCAGAAACTACTGAGGACAGGGGCCTGAGTGAATCACTTCTACTCATTATGTTAGGGTAAAAACAGAGAAATAGTTGAAAGATTACCACTTGAAAACACTAAGAATATAGGCTTAATCCCAGCTAGCATGAAGATGTTCTCCCCAAATTATACATCCTTTGTATTTTGTCATTTATCATTACAAAAGTGAACCAATTTCTTTGTTTATAGTAGTTCTTTTAGTACATCCTGATACAATGTCACTGTTAAGAGAAACATTTCTCCATTACCATTTTACCACAGTCAGTAACTTGCTAAACTCTGTACTGTAAAGAATTAAGTTCACCCATCTGAAGATGCACTGTACACAGGACACTGTGATTATTAACCCTCTCTGTAACTTGCTGGCTTATTCTCACATCTGTAAAGTGGTTTACAGATATTTTTAAGGTAGACAGTTTCAAGCTGTTTTATATTTTTCACTTTAAATTATTTTTTTTAAAGCAAAACAAATATAAGTTTTTTGACCAACAGAATGAGAACACACATCTCAATACCTAAAGCAGAAAGTAATACATAAATGCTTCAAAATTCTGAGGAAATTATTTTTAATCTCAAATTCTATGTTCAAAAACCAATAAGGGGTAAGAGTAGAAGAGATATTAACTTCAAAACTTTTCTCTCGAAAATAGTGTCTCAGAAACCTAAGTGTACTTGACTAAAGCAGAAAACAAACCCAAAAAGACAAAAACCTGCAACCTAAAGAAACAGAGACCACTCGGGACAAAGGAGAGGCTGAAGGTTCTGGTGACAAGGTAGCCCTTAAGAGCAAACACAAGACACACAGAAATCCAGGAAGCATTTCATTCCCTTCAACAAAAAAGAACTGATAAATTATCTGATCCCTCTGCATACAGAGGGATGTTATAGTTCTAAGAATATGAGAAGAATTAGTGACAATATGTAGAAAATTGAACAACTTTTAAGAAGCAATTGTTACTTCAGACAAAATCAAAAGTTCTACAGAAAAGAATAGACAATTACAGAACTCTTTTGGGAGTAATGCATTATATTAACATACAAATAATTTCAGTATGGTACAGTGATTTAACTGAAACTATACTAGTGGACGGAAGAAAAAGTGTTAGTGGTGAGGCAGGCTAGGACTTCTAGTTATCCTAAAATATAAAGACAAATAAATGTTCAAAATTGATAAATCAAGACACAACAGCATAAAACTTGGCAGTATTTATTATAATACCTTTCTTATTCCTAAGAATTCTGCAGATATTAATGAACATATATATAAAATGATATATGGACAAAATATTAATTACAGCACTGTAATAGCAAAAACACCAGAATCAATCTAATGTCCATCAGTAAGGAAATCATTCAATGAATTCAGGTACCTCCGTATAACTAAATATTACATGGATATTTTTAGAAAATGACTTAGCTCTATTTGTACTGATATGAAAAATCTTGAAGATACATAAATAAAATGAAAAAGAAACATCTGCTATCATTTGTGTAAAGAAAAGTGGCAATATAAATATATAAGTATAAATACTAAAGGAAACAGTTGAGTATTGAAAATAGTTCTGAGGTACAGGACCAAGGGATAAGAAACAATTAATAATTCCCACTGTAAGCCCTTAAGCATTTCTTAATTTTTCAAATTGTTTGTTATTTTGATTAAAATAATATTAACTTAAAAAATAAGGAATTTGGACCAACCCTTCTATTAAAGAAAACTAAAAAGCTCAATAAAATACAAAAACTATTTCATAAAAAGCAAAGCCTTCAGAACATTTACCTGACCAAGATTCAGGAGATGCTTAAAACTTAAAGAAATTAGAAAAATGCTCAAGATACAATTTGCCGTACAGACAACGTGCTGTGTGGGAGAGTTGGCCAGGAAGAAAGCTAAGCAGACAAAAGTAAAATAAGGGCTGGGACCCCCAAGGCTGCACCGTCAGCCTAAGGAAGAACCAAAGTAAACTTGGCTCTAGCATGGTCTTCTGGGACCTGCGTGATCCGAAAAACCTAAAGCCTTGAAATTAAATTAAATTGGGCCTAGAAAAAACAAATGGAAATCTTTGCAACTTAGGTCTTAAATTACTCAACAAATGTTTTTCAGATACAATGTCTAGTACATATTAAAAGACAATCAGGCACATGAAGGAATAACATAAACAGACCAAAAGAGACTTCAGATGCCACACTCTCAGGCACAGATTATAAAATAACTATTCACTACATTTAGACAAAATTGAAATTTTCAGCAACTAACAATTTAAGTAACAGATTTGAAAAAAGGTATTCTAAAGCTGAAAATAATTTTTTTTAATTAAAAACAAACTGAATGAATTTAATAACATATTATACATACACAAAAAGTAAGTGAACTAGAAGATAGCAGAAGAAATTCCCAAATGAAACAGAGACAAGGGTATGAGACCTAGCGCATATACAATGAAAAGGTCTGACATTTAACTGTTGTTCCAGAAGCGAAGCAAAAGAGAAGGGGACAGAAGCAATATCTGAAGAAATAATGGTTGCGATTTTTCCAGAACCAGTGAAAACATCAATCCATAGAATCAAGAATTCTTTGCAATCTCATTCAGGATAAATACAAGTAAATCCACACCTAAATCCATCATTGTAAAACTGCAGAAACAGAAAAATCTTAAAGGCAGTCATATAAAGCAAAAATGAAACAAAGAAAAACAGCAAACCTAGATTTATTTCAATGCCATGTGAAAATCTCCTTCACAAAGTTGAAATAAAAACTTTTTCTGCCAAAAACACAATTAAGTATCAGGAAACCCATACTGAAGGCAGAGACAAGGTTAAGAATATATATATAAAAAAAAAAAAAAAAGAAGAAACAAAGAAAGTGGAAGTATGCTTCCTGTAAGAAAGTGATCCACATAACTCAATGTCTTAGCTGTTACTGGCTTCACCATGCTGAGGGCCCCACGGGCAAAGCTGTGGCTGGCATCAATGCACCATGTTCCTCTGGACTCTGCGGCACACACCTACACCTGCAAGCTGCTCACTGTAAATGTCCAAATGTCAGAAACTACTAAATAAGACTTACTAAGATCTCGGAAGAGCATACACTCACGCTCACATGAAAGAGTGCCTTACGAAGAAAGATTTCTTATCATCCTGACTCTTGATTAACAACCTGTTATTGACACTAAACAAACAGATTAATGATAAAGGACAAAATCATTTTAGGCTAGCATGTAAAGTATTTACCACTTATGCTGGTGTGATAATTACCTATTATCATTTCAACTCTTCTCTTTCCTTCTGCTTTTTTTTCCCATAGAATCCATATTTACAATCCCGACACCCAGTCAGGCTGAGTTTAAGCCCTGCCTCCGACCTTTCTTAGCTGTACGTCACTGGGTAGCACACATAAACCTCTTTCAGCTTAAGTTTCCTCTGTAGTAGGATGGTAGTAACTGTTATATGTCATATAGGGTTATTTTAAGAAGAATAAAGGAAACATACATGAAAAAGTAGTTAGTACAGTAAATTATCAAAAGCAATGTTTTCAGGAAAAAGATACACAGGATCTACATTTTAAGAGCCACCAATTATAGAAATTATAGCTTTAATAACAATTATTTCCAGTATTTTTATAATAAAACCAACCACTAAACTACTGATTAAAAATATGGAAACACATACTTGACTAAATCTATTCTGTTATTGATGGCAGCCCAATGAAGGAGGGTCACGTTTTCTTTGTCTGGTTGCCGAACATCATATCCCGCTTCCACCAACTCTCGGCAGCGTTCATATATTCCATATCTTGAAAAGAAAAAATATATGGAACTGTTAACTACTATCATTGAACATTTTCAGCTGAACATAACATTTTCAGAACAAAACAATGCTTCATTGTAGTAAATGAAAATTAAAACATACTTCTCAACATAAAATATTACTTTTTTTTTTTTTTTTTTTTGAGATGGAGCCTCAAGCTATCCCCCTGGGTAGAGTGCCATGGCATCACAGCTCATAGCGACCTCCAACTCCTGGGCTCAAGCGAGTCTCCTGCCTCCACCTTCCAAGTAGCTGGGACCACAGGCGCCCACCACAACGCCTGGCCATTTTTTGGTTGCAGCCATCATTGTTGTTTGGTGGGCCCGGGCTGGGGATTCGAACCCGCCACCTTAGGTGTACGTGGCTGGCGCCTTAGTCGATTGAACCACAGGCGCCGCCAAAATATTACTTATAAATACCAACATTCCAGAAGCTGTTACTAATCCATTTTACAGTTCTAAAATTTCTCATTTCTAACAACAGAAGTCTCAGTAGGTAAAGAGAAAAGGATATCAGAAAGAAAACTTCCATCAGCTACTTGTTTTTCTTTATATCACCACTTATTCCCCAAAACACTAAAGTCAGATTTTAAAAATACACACAAGCTAAAAATTATTAAATACACAAAAATCAGTAGCAAGAAGCATGTAAATGATTTAGAAGAACATCAAGGAAAAAGGATGTTTTACCAAGCCCCAGAATTCTCTTATTTGCAAATTTAGCTTCCATATTCCTGAAGTTAAGGGTGTGAGGGGTGGGGAAGAGTCTTATGAGTCAGTTCAAGCTGATGAGACATCCGTCTCCTGGGAGAATTCTAGAAAAGATATTTGTATCTGATAAAAGAGACAGGCTTAAGCAAGGAATCTGATCTGATCCTTCCTTCTGCCATTACTGTGTGGAACCAAGGACTTCTTTTAACTTTCTTACTATGGAAATTTTCAAGCATAAACAAAACAAAGACTAGTACGATAAACCATCAAGATTCCATCATCAAGTCACAACCACCATCAACTTTATCCTAACCAAAATATCAGGTCCTTGGAAATATTTGACACAAAACTTTAAATGAGCTTTAAAAATAATTTCTTAATCAGAATAGTCTACAAAACAGGGAAGACACGCCACATGGTGAGGTTAGGTAAGAGGATACTTGTAATAAAAGAATATTTAAAGCACAGTGGCTCATGCCTGTAATCCCAGCACTCTGGAAGGCTGAGCTGGGTAGATCACCTGAGCTCACGAGTTTGAGACCAGTCTGAGCAAAAAATAGAAAAACGAGGTGGGCATTGTGGTGGACATCTATACGTCTAGTACTCAGGAGGCTGAGGCAGGAGGTTCACTTGAGCCCAAGAGTTTGAGGTTGCTGTGAGCTATGCCACCACAGCACTCTACCCCAAAGGAGTGAGATTCTATTCCCCCCCCCCAAAAAAAGGCATCCACTTATATGTGTAAGTTATCTAATAGAGAAATTAGTTTTACTAACATTTAATACAGCCTCACTGGCTCTATTTTGGAAGTGTGTATATACAAACACATATATACAAGGTAATCAAAGTAAAGGAAGAGCAGAAGTTTCACAATTCTCAAGACAATGGTACCTTCCATTATTTGTTCTCTTTCAAAAATTTGTTTATACGTGTCCAGTTAGGTGAACTGGTCACACCACCTTAAAGAGCAGTAACTACCTCATACTCTGAATAAGACGGTAAGTGATCATGAAAATCTGTGTAACCAGAGAATCACTGGTTATGTTTTTCCCCACAGGTAAAAGTGAATGTTTGAGTATTTTTGGAACACAGGAGAAAACACACACATGCATCTGCCTCACCACAGACACAGACTGCACTGGCAGCAACCAAAAGGGAGTCGCACTGGCAGAATCTGTGATGTAACTGTTCTGCAATTCTCAAGTCTACTGAAGGCCTGCACCAGCCACTAAAGGCTTAAGATGGTAAACTGCAGTTAATTTCACCTCTGAGCACAGTGTCAACTACCAAACCTCCAACCCCAGCCCCCAGGCAGGCATGTGTTCCTGGAGCAACCAGTACACAGCCTGCCAGTGGGCAAAAAAGAACCTTACCTCCCAACTATCCCCATCTGATTGCTCCGATTGCCCATGGCTGCTTCTGATGACAAAGGTACAAAGAAGGTGGTGGCTATCGTAGCTGAAGTGGCTATCAAGTAACTTAAAGGGCCAATAGCCACCTTTATTTCTCCTCTTCATTTCTCTCTTTTTCTCCTTTTAGATGCCAGACAAGATTCAATAAATGGAATAGAAAAGAATATGCAGAAATGGAACACATATGTGGCAGCTTCAAGCATAAAAGAGACATATTATAAGTTCACAGAGAAAGAATGAATGACACAGTAAATGGTGGCTGGGATATGACTGGTTATCTATGGCGAAGAAATGAAACTAGAAGCGTGTTCACACCACACAAGAAAATTCCCAAATTAAGATTACAAATAAGCACACAAATGTAAAACGATAAAGTCTTGAAACTCACAAAAGAAATGCAGATGCTTCCATTTTAGGACATTATTTTAAGCTATGTATGGCACATACACTGAAGTATTAAAAACATGTAGAATTTTCAACAATGATAAAATAAATAATCTACATAATCACCAGTCAAGTAATAAAACAATCTAAGCACTCCAAAAATGCCACCTCCCTGTCCTTCCATATGATTATCTTTATGATCTTGGGTAGGGAAGGAATTCTTAAAGAAGCACCAGCTCAGCGCCCTAGCACAGGGGTTGTAGCACCTGCCACATACACTAAGGGTTGCAGGTTCAATCCCAGCCCAGGCCAGTTAGACAACAATGACAATTGAAACAAAAAATAGCCAGGCATTGTGGCAAGCACCTGTAGTCCCAGCTACTTGGGAGCATGAAGTAAGAGAATCGTTTAAGCCCAAGTGTTGGAGGTTGTTGTGAGCTGTGACACAACGGCACTCTACCAATGGCGACATAGTGAGACTCCGTCTCAAAAAAAAAAAAAAGAGAAAAAGCAATCTGCAAAAGGGTGTGTATAGAATATAATTGATATAAATTGTAAGCATACATTATAGTGGCATATTTTGTTTACAGAAATGTACATGAATGAGAGTGAGTCACAGAGACTTCAAGAGAGGTTCCTCTGGGGGGTAAAAGAAAGAACACACTAGCAAGCAACCTGGAGCACCTACAGCAAAATGTAACAGTTATGCTTCATAACTTAAGTAAATGACTTAAAAACAGAAATTCCTGGCAATATACATAAATACTTTCCAAGAATACGATAGTTTGAATGGTATGTAAGGAATAAACAAGACTGGCTGGGTCTTTTCCCTGAAGATGTTAGTACAGGAATATATGTGTTTTCTGATGAGAAATGATACATTGTGGTGGAGGCGGTGACATTAATGAGAAAGGAGATATTGAAAGGAGGAAGGTCTCAAATGGAGAAATTGGGCTCTGAGGAAAAGAAAAAAGGAGTGATGGGCTGGCGGTATAGCTCTGGGAGGCTGAGGCAGGAAGACTGCTTGAAGCCAGGAGTTCAAGATCATCCTGAGCAAGACCAAGACCCACCCCTCTACAAAAAAGAAAAAAATAGCTGGGCTCAGGGGCAGATGCCAGTAGTCCCCACTTCTTGGGAAACTGAGCCAAAAGAATCCCTTGAGCCTAGGAGTCTAAAGTTGCAGTGACCTGTGATGATGCCACTGCACTCTATCGAGAGTAACAGAGCAAAGATCCTGTCTCAAAAGAGAGAGAGAGAAAGAGAGAGAGAGATGGAGAGCTATGCAGAATTGGTGGTATCAAGAACATGAAGTACTTGTCCAAGTAAGTAAAAATAAAATACTGGAGGAAAAACCAGCTAAGCTTTCAAGAAACAAAATCAAAACACAGCCAAACAAAAAGAACCACTCATTAAAGTCCCATAAAATCTAATACAATAGAACCTCTGTAAGTTGACCACCCAAGGGATGGGATGGTTAACAAAATGGTCAACACACAGAGGCAGTCAACATATAGAACTAGAGCAACTGCTCCGATACGTACACATGGGCACATCCAGTCTATTAAAATTAGGTCAACTTAAGGAGGTGGTCAAGTAGGGAGATGGTCAACTATGGAGTTTCTACTGTGTTTATGATGCTTAGTTTCAGAAATGTTAGTAAAGAATACAAAGTTACTTAACGTCTAAATACCCAGTTCTATAATTATTAACAACTTAATGGTATCCTGCTACCCATTATATTACAAAGGAAATGACTAAAAGAAAAAAAGCTTTTAATTTTTGGTAATTTACATCACTAGTAAAGCACAGCTGTAAATTTGCACCATTAGTATTCTTTAAACTCAATGTAGAGCAGTATAAATTGTTTATAAACCCAGTTGGCACAAGTTTACTTTGATCTTTGAGTATATATAGCATTCAAAAATGAAATACTTTTCATCATGGCTCTTTGTGCCTACACAAAAGCAAAGAAGAAGGGGGCAAAAATTACCTGAATGAACATTTTCCAGAACTCTGGAAATCAGTTACCAAAGGATTTCAGCAATGCAGGGAACATCTAGTCAAGAAAAACACTAAAGAGGGGCTGGGCACAGTGGCTCACATCATCCCAGCACTCTGGGAGGCCTACTTGAGTGGACTGCTGGAGCTCAGGAGTTCAAGACCAGCCTGAGCAAGAGCAAGACCCCACTTCTACTAAAAATAGTAAAATAAGTCAGGTGTTGTGGTGGGCACCTGTAGTCCCAGCTACTTGGGAGGCTAAAGCAGGAGGATCGCTTGAGCCTAAGAGTTTGAGGTTACTATGAGCTATGATGCCTCAACACTCAATCCAAGGACAACTGAGTGAGACTGCCTCAAAAAAAAAAAAAAAAGAAAAAGAAAAGAAAAGAAAAAAAGAAATAAAAGAAAAATACTAAAGAGCTAAAGGAAAACATGCCTAAAGAATTAAAGAATATAAGAATAGGCTCAGCGCCTGTGGCTCAAGTGGCTAGGGCTCCAGCCACAAGCACCTAGGGTGGCGGGTTCGAATCCAGCCCGGGCCCGCCAAACAACAATGATGGCTGCAACCAAAAAATAGCTGGGTATTGTGGCAGGCACCTGTGGTCCCAGCTGCTTGGGAGGTGGAGGCAGGAGACTCGCTTGAGCCCAGGAGTTGGAGGTTGCTGTGAGCTGTGATGCCACAGCGCTCTACCCAGGGGGACAGCTTGAGGCTCGGTCTCAAAAAAAAGAAGAACATAAGAACAATGACAATGTCTCTCCTTACAGAAAATACCAAGAAAGAAAGAAGTTATTAAAAGGACTCAAAATCTAGAGTTTAAAAGTACAATAACTAAAATGAAAACTCCACTAAAAAAATGCTCAAAAACATGGGCACAGTGGCTCATGCCTGTAATCCCAACACATGGGAGGCTGAGGTGGGGTGGATTGCTGAGGGTGACATAGTGAGACTGTCTCCAAACAAACAAACAAACAAAAAAGCAGCTTTTAGCAGGCAGAAAAAAAAATTAATGATAGGTCAACTGAGGTGCCCAGTCTAATTAAAAAAAAAAAAAAAAAAAAGAACAAAAGAAGAAAAATGAACAGTTTCAGAAACCTACAGAACAAACACACCAACATATACATACATAATAGGACTCCTAGAAGGAGAAGAGAAGAAAAAACAGAAAGAATATTTGAATAGTGGCCAAATTTCCCAAATTTGATGAGAACATTAATTGATACACCAAGATCTATAGACAAATAAATAAGAGCTATATAATCTTTATATTTAAGAAGCTCAAATAACTGCAAGTGGGATAAACTCAGAAACTCAAACCTAGACACATCATAATCAAACTGTCAAAAGACAAAGACAAAAACAGAATCTTGAGAGAAGGGAGAGAGAAGTGACTCATCACATGTAAGGGATCTTCAACAAGCAATAATGAAGGAACTGGGGAACAAACAAGGCAGAAGATATATATATAAAATAGAGCTGAATTTTTTTTTTTTTTGAGAGAGAGAGTCTCACTTTGTCACCCTTGGTAGAGTGCCGTGGCGTCACAGCTCACAACAACGTCACTCTTGGGCTTAAGAGATACGCCTGCCTCAGCCTCCCTAGTAGCTGGGACTACAGCGCCCCGGTTTGCAGTTGTCATTGTTGTTTAGCAAGCCCTGGCTGGGCTCAAACCCACCAGCCTTGGTGTATGGGGCTGGCACCTACTCACTGAGCTATAGGCACCAAGCCTATATAGAACAGAATTAAATCTTACCTTACTAGTCATTGCCTCAAATATAAACCAGTTAACTGACTTGATTAAAAGAATGTATACTTTTTTTTTTTGAGACGGAGCCTCAAGCTATCCCCCTGGGTAGAGTGCCGTAGCATTACAGCTCATAGCAACCTCCAACTCCTGGGCTCAAGCGAGTCTCCTGCCTCCACCTCCCAAGTAGCTGGGACCACAGGATACTTTTTAAGGTTTGGTTACCTTTGAACAATGAGAATTGTTGTTCAGTATGTAGGTTCAAGGAGGAAAAAAATCACCCCTTCGACGCTTTTTAAATTTATGAATGTATCTCCCTTTTTAAGATATCTGAAATTGCTACTTGTTTCTCTTAGCAAGCAATACAGATCACATTTTCCCCCTTTACTTTTATGTATTTTCCAAAGCTTGTTTTTTATAAGGTAAATTACATATACCACAAATGGCATCTTTATAGAATTTCCAAATATTTTTTAACAATCAAAAAAATTAAAACATTCTTAGTCTCTTTCAGGAGCAAAAAAAGTAATAAAGTGAACACTACTGATAATTACAAATGTTCAAATACAAAGAAATAAGCTAACAGCCCCTCACAGAAAGGTCAAGAATCTGCAAGTGTTAAAACACCTTTGAAAATATGAAGACAGATTTGGAAACTTTGATCAAGAGATAAAGGAGGCAACATTCATAGTATGTTTACTATATATTACGTATAACAAACTCTTTATATGTATGAGGTATTTGTATATTGATATGATACCAATTATTTGGTTCAATTATTATCCTATTCATGATTACCAAGAAACAGAATTTTCAGGCAGCACCTGTGGCTCAGTGGGTAGGGCACCGGCCCCATATACTGAGAGTGGAGTGGTGGGTTCAAACCCAACCCCGGCCAAATTGCAACAAAAAAATAGCCGGGCGTTGTGGCGGGCACCTGTAGTCCCAGCTACTCAAGAGGCTGAAGCAAGAGAATCACCTAAGCCCAGGAGTTGGAGGTTGTTGTGAGCTGTGTGACGCCACAGCACTCTAGAGGGCAATAAAGTGAGAGTCTTGTCTCTACAAAAAAAAGAAATAAAGAAAGAAACAGAAATAGAATTTTCTTTTAGCAGAAAAGATTCCAAGTTAAACTATTTCTGTTATCATTAACTGTCAAAAGACTCAAACTTAATCTTTCACCTTCTCCCTCTCACTCTACCCCTCCCCAAGGCAGCTACAGCAAGCAATTACTTACTGCTTCCTAGTGCAGACCCAGAGCATAAACTGAGCTGAAGAGTAGTAGAAGAGAAAAGAGGGAATAGAAATGCAGAGATAAGCAGAAATATAAGCAAAGAGAAAAATGACACAGCATACGCTGGACAGCAAAATAACACCAACGATTATTTCTAAGTAAATCATCTATTTCTATTCTACTCAGAATATTTCTGATTGCTGGAATAACAGTTAAAATTTAGATAAGAGATAATTCTAGAATGGACAGTATCCCAAGTCAAAATTTATGAAAGATAATCAAACTTGGTTCACCAAATATAAAAGGTTCAGAAGTAGGTTTACTATGCAATATATGGAACACTTACACTAAAAAACTAAAAATTACTCATATAAAATTCAAAGTGAACTAGGCATCCCGGTATTTGTTTTTTGCTAAATCTGGCAAGCAAAATGAGCCTCAGCTATGTAACAGAATGAATTATTTACATAATATATTAAGGCCTAAATGTAACTGATGAAAGTATTAAATTCAAACCTATATATTTTTAAAAATGAATCAAAACTTATATATCAAAATTTAGTATTGTGCATTTTATTTTTCTTTCCACTGTAAATAACTAACAATTTCTAAGCAAATTCCAAGTGAGAAAGGGAAAACCATGAATAAAATAAATTAAGCTGTAATGACACAGAACTTGGAGTTTTGTCCATCTTGTTTTTGTTATTGTTTAAAATGTGGAACAAAGTAAGATTACACATTAGTCTACTAAAAAGTATGTACAGGCTGATCACTCCCAATCCAAAAGCCTCCAAAATCTAAAAATTCCAAGTGTCAACATGATACCACAAGTGGAAAATTCCACACCTGACTTCATGTAACAAGTACATAAAACTATTGAAGATACTGCAGATAAAACTACCTTCAGACTATGTGTATAAGATATACATATATGAAACACAGTTGAATTTCATGTTTAAACTTTGGTATCATCCCAAAATATCTCATTTATGAATATGCAAATACTACAAAATAAAAAACATCTGAAATTTGAAACACTCTGGTCTCAAGCATTTCTGATTAAGCACATTCAACCTGTATCTAGATAAGACAGCCTAGTCGAACCTAACAATAAACAAACATACCAAAGAAAACAAAATCATCTTCAGAGGACTGAAAAACACTAAAAAAGACAAAGAAAAGAATTATTTTTATAGATGTCATGGAATTTATGTTGTTGCACTCACAGCCTATCCAAAGAATAAAGATCACTTTATAGTTAAATTATTCAGATTGTTGAATAATTTCATGGGGATCACAGCCCTTTTAAAAATGTAATGAAAGTCACAGACTGTACCAAGAAACACGCTCTAACACATACAATGCTGCATATAATTCCGAGACATTCAAGAAAGTCTGAAGCAGTTTCTAGTATCCAGGTAAGGATGCTAAGTGATTCAGACATCTTTAAGCAAGTTTTAGGCCACATTCTGCTGAAATTTGGTTTGCACTGAATAAGTGTTAAGGTTTCCAGCACTTAAAAGCACAGCAGTTCTTTACACTAGAAAAAAATACTATTTCATAGCTTCACAGAACAAAAAATACTCAGTTTTACTGAGCTTACTAGTATAACAGACATCACTTCATGCTTTCTTCTTGAAGAAGATATGTAGATAACAAGATGCCCCCCAAAAAAACATACACCGTAAGTTGTGACTATTTAACTCTACGATGCAGTGAACTGCAGACAACTCTTTAAAGCCAAAGACCCTATGAACTAGTTTCTCCTTTTTGTCTGCAAATGGTTAATATCTCAAGTTCCATATGATTTGCATTATTATATGCTTAGATTTACCCTTTTCCTTGGCCTACTTCAAAGACTGACATAATCTGGCCTTTTGACGATAACATTTTAGACAACTCCATGATATTCCCCTCAGCGCAGGTTAAACAAATAAATAAAGAAGATACATTTTCTTTCTAATCTGTACATCTGGTTGAGAGGGAAGAGAATACTGGATATGCACTAATATTTTCCATTTAAAATGCTTTAATACCAACAATGTTTTCCAATTCTTCATAGCCAACTTTAACGTTCTGGAAAGATTACTAAGTACCAACAGCAAATAAACACATCAAAGTAACCAATGGAAAAGAAATTATTTATTTAATTGAGATATGGACAACATTCTCAAGGCAATAAGGCTGTTATTCAGATTAATATTTCGCTTAAAATATAAATGCCAAAGAAAACAATTACAACAAAAACCTTACTGTGTAGCCTTGACTATGTCCCATGTACTGTAATCATCAATGTGAGTTTTCCGTCCAAGAGGTTCACCGTATCCATGGTTATAATGGCTTTGGGGTTTTATTTCCTATCAAAGAGAAAAATCACACACAATCAAGAAGTGAAAAGCCAGGTACAGAAAATATTTCAATATTTTATACTAGTGCTTTTGCTGTTTGAAATAATTAAGTGATTAAATTTTACTTTATTCTAAAGTTTGTACTCTTATTAGACAAAAAGTATATTCAAATAGATCTCTTGTACACATTCCCAAAATAAAAAAGCTGTAACACTATAAATTAGTGACAAGTTAGTAACTGAAATTCATCCCAAAACTCCTATCTTTATGGCAAATCAATTCATTCTCTCAGATCAATTTTTTTCTTATTCTAGCTAACCTCCAGCCCTAACACTTTACTTTAAAATCTGTCACACACCCTGTCCTATTTCCCAAATAAACTCTAAGATCCTGTAGGAAGGAACCTAAAGATATTACCACCTTTTCTTAAACTCCATGCTCAGGGTCACCATCAGATAAAAAAGGAGCAATGGAGCAGCTCTGATAAAAAGTAAATCCATTTTAATAGTTATAAAAATGTCAATATCCTTAAGAAAAGTAATTTTTTTTTTTTTAGATAGTCTCACTTTGTCATGCTCCATAGAGTGCTGTGGTGTCATAGCTCACAGTAACCTCCAACTCTTGGCTTCAAGCAATTCTCTTGCCCCAGCTTCCCAAGCAGCTGGGACTACAGGTGCCGGAAGCAATGCTCCACTATTCTTAGAGATGGGGTCTCACTCTGGCTCAGGCTGGTCATGAACCTATGAGTTCAGGAAATCTACTCGCCTAGAAGAAAACTAACTTTTTATATAAAAATGTATTTAAACAAAAATTTCACAGAATATTACATTCATTCAAAGTTGGTATGCTGTCTGCAATTTTCTATTTAAAATACAACATTTGGGGACAGGAGTGGTGGCTCACACCTGTAATCCTAGTACTCTGGGAGGCCAAGGTGGGTGGACTGCCTGAGCTCACATGTTCAAGATGAGCCAGAACAAGACTTCATCTCTAAAAAAGCCAGGCATTGTGGCAGGAGCCTATAGTCCCAGCTACTTGGAGGCTGAGGCAAAAGAATCATTTGAGCCCAAGGGTTAGAGGTTGCTATGAGCTATGATGCCAGGGCACTCTACCAAAGGCGACAAAGTGAGATTGAGCCTCAAAAAAATAAAAACAAAAATAAAATACAACATTTGCTATATAGTCAACTTCCCCAATAGAATATATGGATACAATTATATTTATTTTATATGAGAACAGAGAGACACTGAACATGTTTAGCTCTAGTATCATCCATTCAAATTGCTACATTTCTGATATTTTTCACAGACAAGTGCATCAATATTAAAAAAAGGATAAATTACAAAATGTTATACTAGAACATAGGCAGATGTAGAATTTGGGGTATATGCAACTTCATAACTCATGAAGCAAAGTGATAGATATCGGCTGTCTTTAAATTTTTTCTATTTAATTTCTCCATGGAATTCCAAGTTTCAACTCCTCTATGCCCTATACAAAGTGTGATCAAGACAGACACTGAGAACTTCTCAAACCAGAAAAACTTCCTATTGTCTACATTTTCCTTTCTGATTCTCTTCTCTCCAACCACCAGGAAAATTATTTTTAAAAACTTCAATTCTGTCATCTGAAGACACCTGAAAAAGAAAAACTTGGTCATACTTTTTAAGCAGAATATAATAATTTGCCCAAGAAAACGTGCATTGATTGACTGCTACAAAACAAAGCTCTCTAAAATGTACTGGGAGGCAGGACCAGGACAGGTTAAGGAAAAGCTGCATGGGTATCAAAAAATTCAGTAATCAAGATTAAAAAATTTTATTTCATTAATTTTTTTTAGAGGCAGCATCTCGCTCTGTCACCTAGGCTGACGTGCAGCAGTACAATCTTAGCTCACTATAACCCATAACCTTGGACTCCTGACCTCAAGGGTTCCTTCTGCCTTGGTCTTCCAGCATGCTAGGATTTACAGGCAGGAGCCCTGCATCTGGCAAAACAAAACATTTTAACGGAATATATTTTAAAAATCAAAACCTAGTTCTTTCCTCAAAAAAAAAAAAATCTATGACAAACCAAATACTAACATTTTAAATTCAGACAGCATCAGAATCACTGACTTTCTTTTTGTACCAGGCTATCCTCCAGGTCAGAGCAGCTCTATGAATGTGTACAAAGTACAGCCTCTTGCCCTCAAGGACTTTACAATCCAGAGGAAAGACAAAGGAGGGAAGAAAAATAAAGACAAATATTACAAGTAGGAGCCTTTCAGTTTTAAGTTGAAACAGAGATGAAGACAATGTAATATCCTGAAATAACAACAAAACTTTAAAAACTGTTTCAATGTGAAAATGTTCCAAAGCAAACTGCTATTGTTTTTTTAACTAAGGACAAACACACTGCTTTTACATACAAATAATGAATATTCATAAAATAAAAATAAGTCTCCTTTTTGAGGAATTCTGTTATAAAGCTTTTGTGGGACTTTAATTATATTTTCATCCCCAGGGACCTCACTTATCTTACACAGGGGTTAAACTGTATTCTCAGTTTTCTGCATTTTCTGCCTTTCCATTCTGTCTTACTGACATTACCAAATGTGAGCTTCCAAACATTACTGGAAATTAGACTTTTTTCCATAACATTTTCAAATTAACCTATACCAGGATCTGTTTTGCCCCAATTACAATTTAAACTAAAAATAAAATTCTAAGCCCTTGATTGATTGAACAGACCCCCCCCTCCAGCCAAAGGGACCCCAGAGAAACCTTCACAACTGAGTTCCCAGCTATGGTGGAAAGTGAGGTTAGACACGGCTGATCCCCCTCCCTTCTAGAGTTTACAGACCCTACAACTGATCCGCAGTAATGTTAAAACAGGCATCCTTAAAACTGACAAAAGAGACTCTTTGTGGCATTAGATATTAAGTTACAAATAGGACCTAAGACCACACAAGAACAAAGTTAAATTAGGTATTACAAACCATACAATCTCTTTAAATGGGTTTTTTATTAACCCGGAATAAGGGGGCTTACTTTCCAATCTGATACTGGTAGATCATCACTTGACAGATAGCAGAACCCCTCATCTTAACTCAAGCATTCCTTTCCACTAATTCCAAGCCTTTCACACAAAGCTTTATTTCTTTAACCAATTTTAAATCAAAGAATATCTGTATCTACCTACGACTTGTAAACTTCCACCTTCCATATGTCCTGCCTTTGTGGGCCAAATCAATCCATAACTTCCATGTACTAATTACAATCTTACCTCCAAGTCCTGTCTCCCTGAAATATATAAAACTCTGTATTGAGGGGGCGTCTGTGGCTCAAAGGAGTAGGGCACTGGCTGTGGCGGGTTCAAACCCAGCCCCGGCCAAAAACTGCAAAAAAAAAAAAAAAAGTAAAAAGAAGAAACTATACTGCATCCCAAGTGCTTCAGACACATTTTCTCAGACCTCAAGCCATGGTCACTCACTGGCTCACAAAAAAACCCAGAATTTGCTTTTTTACTATTAACACTAAGGTTATTTGTTTGCTTTTTAGTAATAAGCAACAAGAACAATGGAACAGAGCTTGCAAAAAGAGAATCAGAATCAGAATCTGAAGGGAAAGACATGTTATTCAATAATGTACAAATGGACAACTGGCTAGCCACCCAGGAGGCTCCAACATGGGAAGGTGATGTGCTTGATGCAAAGATGACAACAAATATAGCCAAGCACACAAAATGATACTGAAACATCTCAAAAATAAGGTGCCACACAAAACAGTATTCAGGGCAGCATGCTCCCCAATGGAAGCCGCAAGTTCCCATGCTCCCCATGAGAACACACAGGGGCCTAGAATAATGACCTCCTCCTGGTGAGAAAAGCACACACCCTGCTGTTCTTGCCCCCTGGAATCTCCTGACTGTCCTAAAGACTCTTGGCTACCTGCATGGTCTTCACCAGCAATAAGTAACTTGTTTGAAACAGCTCTTGACTGTTACTACAAAAGAGAATAAATATCTAGGGGCAGGGCCAGGCCTGCGTAAGGGCCCTTCCTATAAATTCCTACCTCACTCCTTCTATCAGAATAATTTCCAGGCGGACCAAAGATACAAATATAAAGAATACTGCCAGGCTCAGCACCTGTGGCTCAATTGGCTAAGGCGCCAGCCATGTGGCGGGTTCGAATCCCCAGCCCGGGCCCGCCAAACAACAATGATGGCTGCAAAAACAATGGCCAGGCGTTGTGGCGGGCGCCTGTTGTCCCAGCTACTTGGGAGGCTGAGGCAGGAGACTCGCTTGAGCCCAGAAGTTGGAGGTTGCTATGAGCTGTGATGCCATGGCACTCTACCCAGGGGAATAGCTTGAGGCTCCGTCTCAAAAAAAAAAAAGAATATTACTAGTAATAGTCTAATGTAACAAAGCTCTGAGAGAAGCATGAATAACACATTTGAAAACTGAAGGATATGAAGACAATCCAGAGACAGGAAAATACAACAAATACATACATGAAAAGATGCTACAATTCTCAAATAATTAAATAAATGCATTTCCAAATCAGACAGAGAAAAGTCAATTCAGAAGATTCTAGGGCACAGCCTGCCTTTGGTGCACAGTCCATATACAACAGGTCAACTAGCAAGACAAGAGGGCCGAACCATTTGTTCACGAACTGACCTGTGAAAATGTCTCGCATCAGGTATCATTCCAAAAGGCTGGACTCGAAACCAAGAAGTCAAATGAACTTAATGACATCACTCTGAGCTGCTCAAATTTAATTCCATTAAATTTGTAAGATATTACAACACTATACAGTGTTGCTATTAAGAAGACAGGGAAGGAAAAATAGTATCTTTAAGAACTTATTTCTAAATCCTACCTAATACTGATGTACCAAGCATAAAAGCTTCTTAAAACAAAAACAAACAAAAACCACAAATACAGACCACTTTTGAAAAAAAAGTCTCTTTTACCCCAAATTAGGTTTGTAAAACAAAGGCATTTTGTCACAGCCATACACACATAAGAATAGGCAAAAGATTTTGGTAAGGTAGGAAACCTGGGGTAGTAATGAACTAAATTCTACGGATAAAGATTTTTTTAAAGGAACATTTACTGTTTATAATAAAGAAGACAGTATAAGCACGTAGTATGCATAACCAAGTGAACAATGACTAGCAAGGAAAGCCAGCTGCTACTACATATAAAACAACTTTCCCTAAAATGTGATTAGTCAACAGTGCCGGCAGATGGCACTACACTCAAGGCAGAATCCTTTACTAACCGTTCACTTATGCCATCTTTAATTATTTTTAATTGATACATAATTGTACATATTTAGAGCATACAGTGTGATATTTCAGTACATATACAGAATGTGTAATGACCAAATCAGGGTAATTAGCATATCCATGATCTCAAAGATTTATCATATTTTTATGTTGGAATAATCACAATCTTCTAGCAATTAGAAAATATACAAAAACTGCTCATTATAGTCCACCCTGTAGTGCTACAAAATACTAGGACTTACTCCTTTCTGTTCATACTTTTATACTGGTTAACTAATCCCCGGCTGTCTTCTCTCTCCGCCTTAGTAACCACTATTCTACTCTACATTTGTAAGATCAACTTTTTAGCTAGTATATATGAGGGAGAACATGTGGTCTTATTTATCTTTCTGTGGGGTACCATCTTGAAGAGTAGATTAAAATGATTTGATTAGGAATATATAATGGAAAGATGTCAAACCACTTTTCTTAGTATACACCAGGTTCTTCATAATATGTATTATGCTGTGGTCCCAGTCCCTAGCTATGATTGTTGGTTCTAATGAATAGCTGCAACTTGAGATATGGGTGCTATTTATGCTATAGTACTATCACTGCCTCAATCCAAACTATCAAAACTTCTTGCTTCCAACAAGTTTGATAGGATGACAACAAGGGAAATTTTTAGGCTAGGAAAATGTTCATCAACTTCTAGCCTCTTTAAAAACTGGTTTTCACTTTATTTCCTTCTAACATTAATCCAAAGGTATATGCATTTTGGTAACAATATGTATAAAATACACTTGATGAACATTTAAGCAGATGCCTCTAGGTTTCTTCCCTATCTTTTTAAAAATAAATTTTAATTTTTTAGAAAAGTTTTAGATCGGCTCGGCGCCTGTGGCTCAATCGGCTAAGGCGCCAGCCACGTACATCTAAGGTGGTGGGTTCGAATCCCCAGCCCGGACCCGCCAAACAACAATGATGGCTGCAACCAAGAAATGGCCGGGCATTGTGGTGGGCGCCTGTGGTCCCAGCTACTTGGGAGGCGGAGGCAGGAGACTCGCTTGAGCCCAGGAGTTGGAGGTTGCTATGAGCTGTGAAGCCATGGCACTCTATCCAGGGGGATAGCTTGACGCTCCGTGTCAAAAAAAAAAAAAAAAAAGAAAGTTTTAGATCTACAAAAACAATGCAAAAAAAAAAAAACCCACCCAAACAATACAAAGATAGTTCCCATATTTCCTACACCTACACAGTACAATGTTACAATTAATAAACTAATGCTGATAAAGTATTTTAACTGGAGTCTATATTTTCTTCAGATTTCCTTAGTTTTTTTTGCAATGTCCTTTATTCTGTCCCAGGATCCCATCTGTCCCATACGTGACATTTAGTTGTTACTTAGGCTCCTCTTGGCTGCGACAACATGTCTCTCTGACTTTTCTTATTTTTGATGACAATTCTGATCATAACTAGCTACAGAGGATTAAACATCAATAAAAGGACTCTGTGAGAAGTGCTCAGTGCTATCCTGCACCTATGGTTAGCCTCACCTCTTGCAGCATGTACTGTCAATCTGTGTCTCACGTGATCATTTATGTGGTCCTGACAACTAGTTAGGTATTTCATAGAATGACCTTCAAATGGGATTTGTCTCATGTTTTTCTTTTCATTTTTAGAATGAAGTTCTGTGTTTTAAGGAAGAAATGCTGTTTTTATTCTAACCTCATGTTTTACAAATTTCTTTCCACGCTTCTATAAAATCTTTGTTTGCCCAAATGGTTATGTATTTTTACAGTCTGTAATCATAGTACTCATATACTTTATATTCTTCCCCTTTGCATCTCCTCAAGCCATTACACACAGGTTTTACAAGTACTGCTGTGAACCACTGCATAGACCAATATTTTGAAATGTTCAGAAACATTTCCTAATTGCTGAACATTTAGGTTGTTCTGACAAGTCCTTATAACTAAACTCAAATGTTTTATCTTAGGCATTCCTCTTCAATGTCTACCCCTAATATTCTCTTCACCATTAGACCATAAGCTATGACAAGACAGGAACTCTATCTTAATCATTCTGCACCCCCAGTGCTTAGAACAGTGCCTGGCCTGAGAGTAATGCCTGTAAATGAAACAAAAAAATAAAGACTTTCTTTAGTCATTTAATATTTCTTCTATCTAAACTTCCTGAACAGGGTTTCTTAAATTAAGTGAGTATTTTTAAGGTTCTTGGTATATCTAAATTGTTTGGCAAAAGGATTTATAATCCCACCAGCAAACTATTTTTCCATAAATTCATTGGCATCTTATTTTAAAATTCTCCTCTATTTAAACTTGCAATTTCAACTTTAGATATAGTAGAACCTCTGTAAGTTGACACCCAAAGGCACTGAACGGCGACATATTAAGGTGGTCCACATAACAGACTAGGCCCACTGTACCAATAATGTACACATGGTGCCTATCCAGTCTATGAAAATTAGGTCAACTTAAGAAGGTAGTCAACTATGGACGTTCTGCATGTGTTTTCCTTGGACATTTTTGGTCTTCATTTTTCATATTTAAGTATTTCCTCAGTCATTAGCTCTATTCATCAAGTAATTCTAGTTCTCTTCTTAGCCCATGATTGGATTGTACACCTTTGGCCTTCCGAAAGATAGTTTGTCCAGGTGATTGATCTAGTGATTTTTAATCAATGGAACACTAATAAAAGGAACCTACTGCTTTCAGAACTGGTTTAAAAGCCAAAATGCAGGGCCAGGCACAGTGGCTCACACCTGTAATCCTAGCACTCTGGGAGGCCATGGCAGGTGGATTGCTTGAGCTCAGGAGTTCAAAACCAGCCTGAGCAAGAGTGAGACCCCGTCTCTGAAAACAAGCCAGCATTGTGGTGGGTACCTGTCGTCCCAGCTACTTGGGAGGCTGAGGCAAGGCAATTGCCTGAGCCCAGAAGTTTGAGGTTGCTGTGAGCTATGACACACACCATGGCCCTCTACCCAGGGCAACAGAGTGAGACGCTGTCTCGAAGCAAAGCCAATATGCAATCCCCAGCCTCTCTTTCCCTCCACTGTGGAGACCGGCAAGCCTCTTGAAAGTAGAGATTAGTTGTCCAGAACAGCTAAATCACAACATACGTGCAGCATGGACTATTCCATTTTTCAAGAGATGGAGTCTTGCTATGTTGCCCAGGCTTGAGTACAGTGGTTATTCACAGGCTCAATCACTGTACACTATAGCCTCAAACTCCAGGGCTCAAGGATTCTCCTGTCTCAGCCTCCCAAGTAGCTGGGACTATAGGTGTGTATCATTGGGCCCAGCTAAGCCACAAAAATTTTAAGGTTGCTTCTGTAGCAAAACCTAGCTTATAGTGACTAATACAATTCTGAGAGTTATTTATTTTGGTAAGTAGCATGCAAAATGATCCACATACATCATTTTCATCTTATTTTGAGGGTGGTTACAACTACTACATGGTTTTATGATTAATATTCATAGATTTATCTTATACCTGGCTACAATGTTAAAATATAACCTCTGATTTTAGATAATCTCTTTGAATAGTCTAAGAATGCTATCAAATCTGCAAAAAAAGAAAAAAAATTTTTTTCTTCATTTCCATGGCCTATGGAATTGGTAAAAACATCAAATGTGACTCTGAAAAATAGTATTTAAAATGTATCTTTATGTCCCTGTATTCTTTTCTCTATTTTTAATACATAAGGTCTTTAGTGTTTCTCCAGTATATAGAGTTGTTAAATCATCCACATTCAACTATAATCCAGAGAATACATAACATTGTATTTGGGTAGAAATGTCCACTTGAGCATGAGTGACACCCTTGCAGTATAGAACATGTCCAATTTAGTATTTCACTTGAGAGTAATTCTCAATTTTACCCTTCAACTCTAAAATTCTGACTAGTATTATTTTAATGTATCTTTTAGTTGGACTGATAACTCACCTTCCCTCCACCCTCACTTCCCTCCCAAACCACAGGCAATTGTTCTCACCAGCAGCCCAAACACGAACCCTGGCCACAGTACCAACTGGGTCCCAGAAAGGCAGGACACCAGACTTAACGTAATGTAAATAAGCTCCCTCTTCAAAGTCCAGTCCATAACCCCCACAGGAAAGCCTAGTGATGACAGTGATGCACCTTAGTGAAGCACAGTTCCACACATGTCTCCTCTTTCTTCTACCCTGCAGCTCTTCACTTCCTTCCTTAATCTTTTTTTTTTTTTGAGACAGAGTCTCACTTTGGCAGAGTACCATGGTGTCACAGCTCATTGCAACCTCAAACTCCTGAGCTCAAGTAATCCTCAGCCTCCCAAGCAGCTGATACCACTGGTGCCCACCACAACACCCAGCTATTTTAGAGACAGGATCTCACTCTTGCTCAGACTGGTCTTGAACTCCTGGGCTCAGGAAATCCACCTGCCTCAGCCTCCCAGAGTGCTGGGATTACAGGCTGAGCCACTGCACCTGGCCTGCCTTCCTTAATCTTAACCATCTTAACTTGCTGGGATCTAGAAGTAATAAACTTCTTGTTTCCCTCATTTAGGTTTCATTTTCTCAAGTGTCTCACCTGACACACATACTACAGAACCTAACCCCACCCTACTCCAGGCCCTCCTAGAGGACCTGAGTGCTTGGCTTTATGGCCACTCTCTGGAGAGACCTTAAGACCCAATTAGAAAGATTTGGTAACAGATTTCTGTAAAAACAGAAATCATAACAAAGTGACAACACAAAAATACATACACAGGGATAAGATCACTCATACACTGCTGGCAGGAATCTTTAAAGTACACAGCTACTCTGAAAAACATGATGGCAGTTTTTTAGACATTAATATACAGCTACCATATAACCCAGTAATTGCACTACTGGGCATTTATCCCAGAGAAATGAAAATTTATGTTGACATAAACTTATACACAAATGTTTAAAGGAATTTTACTCATAATAACAAAAACTGGAAACAACCTTCAGTGTATGAACTGCAGTTGTAAACAAACCTCGGTACATCCACAGCATGGAACACTAGTCAGTAACAAACAGAATGAACTGAGCCACTCTACAACCTGATGACTTTGGAGAATTATGCTGAATGAGAAAAGCCAACCCCGTAAGGTTACATTCTACATGATTCCACTTACATAACATTCTCAAAATTACAAAACGGAAATGAAAAATAGAATTAGTGATTGCCAAGGGTTAAGAGGATGAGAACTAGAAGGATAACCAAATGGATATGAAAGAGCAATAGGAAGGACTCTGTGGTAACGGAAATGTTCTGTAGCTTGACTGTATCAATAAGAACCTCCTGGTTGTAATATTATGCTATCATTTTACAAAGCGTTACCAGAGGAACAACCTAAGTAAAGAGTACACATGATTCCTCTTATATTATTTGTTATAATTGCATGTGAACCTACAATTTATTTTAAAAAGTTTAGGCCTGCGGCAGCACCTGAGGCTCAAAGGAGTAGGGCACTGGCCCCATATGCCAGAGGTGGCAGGTTCAAACTCAGCCCCACCCAAAAACTGCAAAAAATAAAAAAATAAAATAAAAAAGTTTAGGCTTGGTGCAGTGACTCACACCTGTAGTCCTAGTACTTTGGGAGGCCTAGGTGGAAAGCTTGCTTGAGGCCAGGAATTGGAGACCAACCTGAGCAAGAGTAAGACTCCATCTCTACAAAAAAATAGAAGAATTAGCTGGTGGTCCCTGTGGTCCCACCTACTATGGAAACTGAGGCAAAAGGACTGCTTCAGGTTGCAGTGAGCTATCATGATGCCACTACACTTTAGCCAGGCTAATATAAAAATACTGTCTCAAAAAAAAAAAAAAGGGTTTAATTTAAAGAAAAGTTGTGGCCAGGCAGAGTGGCTCAGGCCTGTAATCCCAGCACTGTGGGAGGCTAAGGAGGGAGAATCGCTGGAGCTCAGGACTTTGAGCCTCACCTGAGCTAAAGTGAGACCCCCGACTCATGAAAAAAATGGAAAAACCCAGTCGGGTGCCTCGGCAAGGACCTGTAATCCCAACAGCTTCCAGAGGCTGAGGCAGCGGGATACGCACAAGCCAGAAGTCTGAGGTTGCAGTGAACTACCAAGCCACTGCACTCTGCTTTGGGGCACAGGGTGGGACTCTGTCTCGACAAAAAAAAAAAGACGGGGTCTCACCGCCTCAGCCTCCCAGAGCAATAAGGACTGCAAATCCATTACATGCCCCATGATGTAGAGCACCTTACTTTTATCTGACTTCCTACTAATTCTGCTTCAAATTCACAAAGAACTCTTTCATTCTAATGCTGAGATACAGTAAAGAAGTCTGTGTACCAAAGCACTCATCATTCATAAATTCTCAGATTTTGATTATTGGGCTCCCTTTCTGTGGAAATCTGCCTGTCAGAATCTCTTTTAAGGCTTATCCATCTGATGAATTCAGTTTAGTCAACGAACAGCTCTTCTGGGCGGCCTTTCCCGACTTTCTTGTAGGTAAGTGACCTGCCCTGTACTCACAGAGTGCATCGTGCTTCCTGCCACTGAACACATAGTTAATGTCACAGAGCTCCTACCTGGCCAGCCACTGAACTACAGTTTAAAAAAGAAGAAAGAAAAAGACACAGAATCTGCCTAAGAGGAGGGGGAATGTGTCAGAGTCACCCAGGGAGCTTCTTCCATTGGTCCTTGGGGTACTATTCCGCCAGCAGGTCAAGAATCACTGCCCTGGGAACTGACAAAATGGAAATGTTGAGGTAGAAAAATAGTTGAGAACTGATAGTATGGGGAGGGAAGGAAATGCCCGGAGACCTTTAGGAGACACCAAATTTACCATCAGACAAAAGAGTAGGAGCTGACACCAGGAACTAACGTCCAGGACAGAGCAGTGTGGCAACAAGAGGGGTGAGAGTTTCCAGCAGGGAATGGCCAGCAGTGTCAGGTGATGCCCCAGGATGGAGTGGAAATAGTCTGTGGGGGCCCAGGGTGGGGAGCATGCCAGGCTCTGTATGCGCATCTGTTGCCCCATCCCTTACTCTTTTTTGGGCTCCCATCTTGCTGAAAACTCTGTGATGACAAGAGTTAGGTTTCTTGGTGTCCAGCATGTCTGTTGAAGGGAAAACAAGAACACTGGATTCTGGAACATGATTGACACATCCATGTCCTCGGATCAGCCTCCCTGAGGAGCAGTGGCTAGAATTGCATGTGGTGCCCCCGTGGGCCATCCGAATGGGGTTGGACACAACCTGGAGTCCACCTGTGACCGTGTGGTGTGACGGAGGGCTCCGGCTTTGATGTGAGAGCCCGTGGGAGCAGAGCCCCTCTGTCAGCTGCAGTGCACATGTAACGTGAGCAAGAAATAAATGTTTGATGTGTGAAAAAAATAAATAACTAAATTATGAAGTGTACTCCTAGATTTTAGTCACCCATGCCCTCTTGGCCCATTATCATATAAAATGAAGAGCTGCCATAAAGATAAAAAGAGAGAAAAGGACTGAAATAAAATGGATAGAGATTCAATGTATACAGTCAGAAATCAAAGGCTGGTGAGAACCGGTGCCTATGTATGCCCGTACTCTCCCAAATCTGTTTGACTCTGGCATTGAGCTAGTTTCCTGAGTGTTTCAAACACCTGCCAGGGAGCCAGCCAGCCAGCCAGGCAGATACCATAGGGGTCACTGGCATTTAGCTGGGTACCATAGCTTACAAAGCCTTCCAGTTACGATCTCATAAATGTTTTGAAGAAAACACAGCATTTTACTTTTATAGCAATGACAATTATAAATGTTCACACCTGCTACAAAACCCTGATTCAGAGGAAAAGAGCATAGGAGAATAAGGATGCAAAAATAACTTGATGACTAACCATTTGACAATCCACCTCGTCCCAAGCCCAGAGGACCAAAAGGACTTCTTGATAAATGTGAGAAGGTGTTTTCGTGCCAGGTGATTTATTTAAAAATTAGATCCTGGCTTAAGCTTCAGGGTTGTATTTCTGACTCACTTTCCCAGAGCTCAGGGTTTGTGAGGTTCAAATTGCACTGAAAACAGGAAAAAAAAAAATCGCTGATTAAAGAACTGCTACAAAATATGAAGAAAACTGTGAAGGAGGAAGAAAGCAAAAGAATTGGAATTTCTTTTTCTTTTTTTTTAGATTTTTTTATTAAATCATAGCTGTGTACATTAATACAATCACAGGGTACAGTGTGGTGTTTTCATATACATTTTGAAATACTCTCATCAACCTGGTTAACATAGCCTTCATGTCATTTAAGAACTGGAATTTCAAAAAATTACATTTATTAAGCTAGTAAGGGAGCAATAAGGTAGATAATAAAAATAATTTACAGTTTGAGGATTAGGTTTTGGTCTTAGATTTGACTATGGATATTTCTGCTACATTTAGAAATACATGTTGTGCTTGGAGAAGAAATAGTTGTCTTACTCAGAAGGACTACTCCACAATTCACTGGAAGATAAATAGTATTGTGTCTCAGATCAAGATAGCTTAAAATAAGATGCCTGCTCAATAACTTGCTTTATTTGGAGTTATAGTTTTCCTGATTTATAAGAGATACATGACCAGTTTGGTTTTATGCTGAACCACAGGATGTATGGAAGGAGTAAGGTAAATAAAAGCAATTGTAAATTTAACATCTAGAAGTCATGCTATGCTATGAAAAGTCACTATTTGTTCTAAAAAATACTTCCTCAGGATCTGTTAGATACCAGATTATGTGCCAGGTCATATGATTGTAGGATAAAAGTTAAATGGTCCCTACCCTTAAAGAACTGATAGTTTAGGGCAGTGGTTCTTAACCTTCCTAATGCCGCGACCTTTAATACAGTTCTTCATGTTGTAGTGACCCCCAACCTTAAAATTATTTTTGTTGCTACTTCATAACTGTAAATTTTGCTACTGCTATGAATCGTAATGTAAATATCTGATATGCAGGATGTATTTTCATTGTTACAAAGGGGTCGTGACCTACAGGTTGAGAACCACTGGTTTAGGGGAAAACAAACAAATAGCTGTCTGACAATAACAACCAATGTGGTAAGTTCCTTGTTCCTATAGAAGCACAGAAAAGAGGCATCCTATCAGTAGGCCGGGAGCAAATGGCCTTTGGCCTGTTTTTTTTAAACTTCTGTTTTGAAATATTTTTAGCTCTATAAATTTTCAAGCATATACAAAAGTAGAGAAAATACTAAAATAGTATAATGAACCATTCATTATGTACTCATCTTCCTCTTATCCAATTTTCATAACTTGGCCAATCTTACTACACTTACACCCACACTCAGTAACATCCCACTCCCTGGGTCATCCTGAAGCACATCCAGATAACTGTAAATACTTCAGAATGTGTCTCGAAAAAAGCTAATGACTCTTAATATTATCATATATCTTTATTGTTACATTTCCCTGGTCATCCTGTTTTTTTTTTTTTACATTGTTTTATTTTTTAAAAATATAAGGTCCACACATTGTGATACTTGACTGATACGTCTCTCAATTCTTTCTTAAACAGTTTTTACTCTTCCATTTTTGTTTTGGCTTGCAATTTTTTGTTGAAGAAATTGGGTCTTTAGATCTCTACACATCAGGGATCAAAAATTTTTTTCTGTAAAGGCCAGTGAGTTAATCTTTTAGGCACTGTGGGCTGTACAGTCTGATGCACATTCTCTACCCTGCCCTGGTGTGAAAGCAGCCCCAGACAGTAGACAAATGTGCATGGCTGTATTCCACTAAAACTTTATTTAGGAATACTGAAATTGGAATTTCATATAATTTTCACATTTCACAAAATAACATTCTTCTTTTGATTTTTAACCATTTGAAAATGTAAAAAATATTCTTAGCTCAAAAACTATCAGGCAATGGGCCAGATATGTCCCATGGGTCACTTGCCAACTCCTGCCCCAGAGCTGCCCTCACTAAATTGTTACTGTATTTCCTGATATCTTTTAATATGTACCTCTGTGTATTGTAATTCTTGTAAAGTGGGAGTCAGATTAAGAAGCTCAATCAGATTCAGGTTGGATTTTTTCCCTCATATTGTTAAGACTACTTCCTAGGTATATAATATCTTTTTTCCTTTTTTGTGCAGTTAGTAGCATTGATGATCACTACTTTGATTCATTAATTCCTCAGGGATTACAATAATTATATTTTAAGTTTTTTTAAGAGACAGGGTCTCACTTTACCTCCTAGGCTAGAGTACAGTGGTATGATCACAGCTCACTGCAACCTCAAACTTTTAGTCTCAAACAATTCTCCTGCCTCAGTCTCTTGGGTAGGATTACAGGTGTGAACCACCAGGCTGGGCTAATTTATTTTTTGTAGAGATGGGGTCTTGCTATGTTGCCCAGACTGGTCTTGAACTCCTGGTCTCAATCAGTCATCCCACTTCAGCCTCCCAAAGTACTGGCATTACAGGTGTTAGCTACTATACCCAGCCCAATATTTTATTTTTTTCACTCTTTCTTTGTTTATGATCTGGAATACATCTAGAAAGAGGTACACTGCCTTGTCAACTATTTTCTGACTCCTGGTAAAATTAGGAAAGGCAGCATAAATGCTTGCTGCACTTGTGTTTGCCAGTATTCAAAATAATGAGGTAATCCCCTAGTAATTCCAAAAGATGACAATAAGAGGGTTTTTTCTTTAAGTGTCATTTGAAACAAATTTACATATTTCAAGTTTCAATCCACTGTAGTTATTGACCCTTAAATTATCTCCCCTCGGCTAGTGAGGACCTTCTCAAGTTGATTCCCAAGTCCTTGTGAAGTGACCATTGTAATCTCAAGGTATCAGAACCTCAGAACCTATCTTCCTGCATAGATATTAGCACACAGGTCTTCTAACTCTCAGTGATTTAGTGCTATCCTGTCATATTTAGAGGGTCACAGGAATGCACAGTCATCTAGTTTGGTTGCAGATATTATCCAGGGGTCTTTGGTTCTACAGCCCTATTTGACTTATTTTTGTGGAGAGATTTCAGGAAATTCAAAAGCTATGATGTAATTTTTGACCAAAAGGGAATAAGAGGGTCAAAAATACTTCTCATATAAACAACTATAAGACTGGACAAAAGCAACTATTTTTCACAGTGGAAACAGGTAGTGGGGAAATAAATGAAGTTAGCCCAATCATCACCCAGGCTATCTGCCTAGAATTAATTTCTAAACTGTGGCAGAGAATAGGAATCCAAATACAACCTGCAATCTCAATGAGTTGACATGAGCTGAGGAGAAAGATTGTAAATCAGGAAAGCCAAAGTGGCCAGCTTCTGCAGGGCAGATTACTCAAGTAGGACTATGCAGAGGAAGAACCTCAGAAATCTACGGAGGGGTTCCTTGACTCTCTGGCTAAACAGCAATAGTATACACAGAATGAAATCCCAAAACACCAAGCAAGAACAACCTCTGGAAAAATAAGATAACACTAGGAAGTGTAAGCCAAACAGCCCGCAAATTCCACAGGTCTGGGAATTATAAGTAGCTACAGTAGAGGGACTTCAATGAATACAGAGGACATTCAGTAGAAAACATACCTTAGGAGTATTGCTAAACTTGTCCCAGGGTAAAAGCTACTCTAACCCAAGAGATTAAAAATAAGATTCACAAGGTTCAGATTAGTTACAAGTAACTTGACTACTTGCTTGAAAAAAAAAATGCAACATTCTTTAAAGGAATGTAAGAATCAGCATTCAGCAACATCAGAGTCATAATATCTGACATCTGAACAAAAATTACCAGACATATGAAAAACCAGCAAATGACTCATAGCCTTGAGAAAAATGAATCAATAGAAACAAACTCAGAAATATGACATGAGAGAATTAGCAGAATAAGTGTTTAAAAAGCTATTTCATGAATATGCTCCATATGTTCAGAACATTAAGAAAAAGAATATAATAGGAAGAGAAATTGAAAACAATAAAGATGAGAAATAAAATAACTGAAATTAGAAAACATAATCTACACAAAAGAAAAAGCACCAGAAAGAACAAGTATATAATAAAAGGAATTTTCTGTATTATAATTTTTCTTTCTTTCTTTTTTTTTTTTTTTTGGAGACAGAGTCTCAAGCTGTCACCCTTCGTAGAGTGCTGTGGCATGGCATCACAGCTCATAGCAACCCCGAACTCTTGGGCTTAAGCAAGTCTCTTGCCTCAGCCTCCCGAGTAGCTGGGACTACAGAGGTTCGCCACAACGCCTGGCTATTTTTTGTTGTTGTTGCAGTTGTCATGGTTGTTTAGCTGGCCCAGGCCAGGTTCAAACCTGCCAGCCTCGGTGTATGTGGCTGGCACCTTAACCACTGTGCCACAGGTACCAAGCCTATATTATAATTTCTATAAACAATAACAGACTTTTAAAAAAACAGTCTGGGTATACTCTTAAAAATGGTTTAGAGTAAATTTTAGGTAATGTGTATTTTGCCACAACTTAAAAAAAAATCTTTCACAAAATAAAATGCTAGTAAATTTATAAAATATCCTTAAAAATAAGTTAGAAACTCTCAAGCTATCTCACTAGAGAAAATGCCAATAAAATGAGGGAAAAAAGATAATAGACGTTTAAAAGCAAAACATATTGTGGGATTTATAACATATACACAAGTAAAATAGATGACAACAGCACAAAGCAAGAGAATGGACAAATGGAAATACACTAACAGCACAAAGCAAGAGAATGGACAAATGGAAATACACTATGTTTCGTATATTACACCAGAAGCGGTGTATTTGAAGATAGGCTGCAATAAGTTACAGATGCAACTGTGGACCCCACAGTAAACGTGCTGGGCAGGAATAAAGAAGTAGCAGCCAAAAGTGAAGATGAAATGGAATCCTATAAAACACTGGGATAACCCAAAAGAAGGTAGGAAAAGAGGGGGAAAGAAACAAGAAAACAGATGTAATAAACAGAAAACAAAGAGCAAGATGACGGATTTAAACTCACACAAAAATAATACTAAATGCAAATGGTCCAAACACTGTAATAGAAAATGGAAGTTGTCAGGATAGATTTAACAAAAAGATCTGACTATATTCGGTCTAGAAGATAGTCACTCTCAATGTAATGACAAAGATAAGTTAAAAAAAAAAAACAACAAAGAGACAGGCCATTTATACATTACTCATAAGAAAACTAGAATGGGTATATCAATATTAAATATGTGTTGGGGCTTGGCGCCTGTGGCTCAACTGGCTAAGGCTTCAGCCACATACACCTAAGGTGGCAGGTTCAAATCCAGCCCGGCCTGCCAAACAACAATGATGGCTGCAACCAAAAAAAAATAACAGGTGTTGTGGTGGGCACCTGTGGTCCCAGCTACTTGGGAGGCGGAGGCAGGAGACTTGCTTGAGCCCAGGAGTTGGAGGTTGCTGTGAGCTGTGATGCTATGGCACTCTACCCAGGGGGATAGCTTGAGGCTCTGTCTCAAAAAAAAAAAGTGTGTTGGATCAAAGATTATTACCAGGGATAAAGAAGAACATCTTCTTATGATAAAGGGTTAAATTCATCAAGAGTACATAACATGTACATCAAGAACATGTATGTACCAAATAGCATACTCAAAATTCATGAAGCAAAAACTGACAGAACTGAAAGAAGAAATAAATCTGCAATTATAATTAGAAAGATCAAAACTCCTCTTTCAGTGACTGACAGAACAGACAGAGTATCAGGTAGGAATACAGAGCACATTATCAACCAACCTGGTCTAGTTAACATTCATAAAATACTCAGCAGCAGAGTCTACAAGCTTTAAGTACACATAAAACAAAAATAAAGATGGACCATATGCCAGGCCATAAATCATGTTTTATGAAGCTTGAAATATAGAATAGGTTTTAAAAAAAAGATTAAAATACTATAGAGTAGGTTTTTTCTAAGCACAATACAATTAATTTTTTAAAAATTACATAAAGATAACTGGGAAATCTCTAAGTATTTATTTTTTATTAAATCATAGCTGTGTACATCAGTGAAATCATGGGGTAAAATGTGCTGGTTTTATATACAATTTGAAATATTTTCATGAAACTGGTTAACATAGCCTTCACGGCATTTTCTTAGTTATTGTGCTAAGACATTTATGCTCTACATTTAGTAAGTTTCACATGTACCCTTGTAAGATGCTCCGTAGGTGTGGTCCTACCAATTACCATCCCTCCCCCCTTCATGGCATTTTCTTAGTTATTGTGTTAAGACATTTATACTCTACATTTAGTAAGTTTCACATGTACCCTTGTAAGATGCACCATAGGTGTGGTCCCACCAATTACCATCCCTCTGCCCTTTTCCCCCCTCCCTTTTCCCTTTCCCCATAGTCTTAGGCTATAATTGGGCTACAGCTTTCATATGAAAGTTATAAATTGGTTTCATAGCAGGGCTGAATACACTGGATACTTTTTCTTCCATTCTTGAGATACTTTGCTAAGAAGAATCTGTTCCAGCTCCATCTACGTAAACATAAAAGAGGTGAAATCTCCATCTTTCTTTAAGGCTGCATAATATTCTATGGTGTACATATACCACAATTTATTAATCCATTCATGGGTTGATGGGCACTTGGGCTTCTTCCATGACTTAGCAATTATGAATCGGGCTGCAATAAACATTCTGGTACAAATATCTTTGATATAATGTGATTTTTGGTCTTCTGGATATATACCTCGTAGAGGAATTGTAGGATCGAATGGCAGGTCTATGTTTAGATCTATAAGTATTCTCCAAACATTTTTCCAAAAGGAACTTATTAGTTTACATTCCCACCAGCAGTGTAGGAGTGTTCCCTTTTCTCCACATCCACGTCAGCATCTCTGGTTTTGGGATTTTGTGATATGGGCTAATCTTTGGAGTTAGATGATATCTCACAGTAGTTTTGATTTGCATTTCTCTGATGACCTCATTGCTGCAGGCCTGGAACCCTGGCACTCAGTGAAATTACTTTTTATTCCCAAACTTCCTTTCCAGCCTCTTGTGGGACAAATTTCTCAAGACTTCAAGACAAATTTGCACTTCCAGAGCACAGCTATTGATGCTTTGCAGAAGGTAAGTGAGGCCTATCTGGTTGACCTTTTTGAAGACCTGTGTGCTATCTGTGCCAAACATGTAACAATCACACCAAAAGACATCAAGCTAGCCCACTGCATCCATGAGAAACATGCTTAAGAATACATTATAAGGGGAAAACATCTTATTAAAATATTCTCTTCTTTCTGTTATTGGTAGTTCTGATTGTTATATTTTTTCCCCCATGGAGTCAAAAGATACCTAAGCATAAGATTGTGAGTGGAAAAATAGGGGACAGAGATCAGGTATTGGCAGTTTTTCCATTTTCATTTGTGTGTGGATTTTTTTAAAATTTCTTTTGTTCTTTATTTTTGAGACAGAATCTCGCTATTGCCCTGGGTAGAGTGCTATGGCGTTACAGCTCACAGCAACCTCAAATTTTGGGCTCAAGAGGTCCTCTTACCTCAGTCTCTCCAGTAGCTGGGGAGCCCTCCACAACACAGGCTATTTTTAGTAGAGAAGGGGGTCTCACTCTTGCTCAGTTTGGTCTTGAACTTCTGAGCTCAAACAGTCCACCTGCCTTGGCCTCCCAGAGTGCCAGGATTACAGGAATGAGTCACCGAGCCCGGACTGTGTGTGAATTTTTAATATATATGTGGGGATGTGAAGCATTAATGTGAATCAAAATGTTTCAGTGAACAATTTTCAGCAGTTCAACTTTATAACATTTATAAAGAAACCGGTTAAATTTTTCTGGACAATGCCAGCATTTGAATTTTTAAAGACAAGTAAATTTCTTATTGACAGCACACGCACAGAGACATTTAATTTGTAGTTAAAAACTTTCCAACAAAGAAAATTCCACATTCAAATAAGTTTCACTGGTGAATTCTGTCAAACATTTAAGGAAAAAATCATGTAATCCTATACCAAGACCAAACAAAGACATACTAAAAAAGAAAACTACAGATCAGTGCTCCTTGTGAACACAGTTACCAAAAGTCCTTAACAAATATCAACCAAAAACCCAGCTATGTGTAAGGAATATAATGTATCATGACCACGTGGAGTTTATACCAGAAATGTAAGACTGATTTAATATTTTAAAAACTCAATTTAATTCATATTAATGGAACAAACTACAAACAGTATATATTATCTCAATAGATGGAGAAACAGTTGACGAAATTCAGTACCCATTCATGATAAAAATTCTCAACTATCTAGGATTAGAATGATACTTTTTTTTTTTTTTTTGAGACAGAGTTTCACTATGTCTCCCTGGGTAAAGTGGCGTGACATCACAGCTCACAGCAACCTCCAAATCTTGGGCTTAAATGAATCTCTTGCCTCAGCCTCTGAAGTAGCTGGGACTACAGGCACCCACCACAACACCCAGCTATTTTTTGGTTGTAATTGTCATTGTTGTTTGGCGGGTGCGGGCTGGGTTCAAACCCGCCAGCTCCAGTATAAATGGCTGGTGCCTTAGCCACTGAGCTACAGGTGCCGAGCCAGAATGATACTTTCTTAACCTGGTAAAGAACACCTATGAAAAAATCTACATCTAACATTGCACTTAATAGTAAAAGACTGAATGCTTTTCCTCTGAGAACAGAATGAAGCAAAGAAGTCAAATCTCACTTCCTGTACTCAAATTGTCCCTACAGTCACAGAGGGCATGATGGTATACTTAGAAGTCTTACAGAGTCTATGAAAGTGCTATTGGAACCAGAAGGTAAAGTTAGGAAGGTCACAGGCCAATATATGGAAACCAATTGTAGTTTTATATACTAGCAAAGAACAATTAGAGACTGAAGGTTTTTTTTTTTAAGTTATTTTCAATAGCATGAAAAAACAAACTTAAAACTTAACAAAATATATGCAAAGTTTGAACAAAGTTTGAAGACTATAAAACTCTGTTGAGAGAAATTAAATTAGAACTAAACAAGTGGAGGGATAGAACACTGCTATGAACTGGATTGTGTACTCCCCTAAATTCATATACTGAAGCCCTAATTCCCAATGTGATGGAGTTTTGAGATGGGAGTCCTTGGGAGCAATTATATTTAGATGAGTCATGAGGTCCCTTATAAGAACAGACACCAAAGACTTCCTCTCTCTCTCTCTACCGCATGAGGACACAGCAAGAAGGCAGCCACCTATGTAGATCAGGAAGAGACTCACGGGGAACTGAACTGGACTGCGCTTCGTTCCTGAACTTCCCAGGTCTCCAGAACTGTGAAAGCTGCTTCCTGTTGCTTAAGCTACCCAGCCAACAATATTCTGTTATGGCAGCCCATGTGCATAGATTGGATTATGATATCATTTAAGATGTTAATTCTCCTCAAGTTGATACATAGGTTAAATGAAATCAATGCAAAGAACCTAGAATAGCCAAAATAAGCTTGGAAAAGAACAAAGCTGCAGGACTTACACCACCAGTTTCAAAAGTATTATAAAATCATAATTGAGACAGCATGGTTTGGGCATAATAGAAATAAAAATTAAGGGACAAAATAAAGTACAGAACTAAATGCTCATGTACATCATCTGCTGATTTCAATAAAAGTGCCAAGACAATTCAATGAAGAAAGTACAGTCTCTACAAGAAATGAGCTGGGACAACCAAATTATACGTGAACAGGGGTGGGTTGGGGTGGGGGGAGTGACCCTTATCTCCCATCATGCACAGAATTTAAATGAAAATAAATCATAGGCCTAAACATGCTAGCTAAAACACAGGAGAGAATCTGCCACCCTGGGGTAAACAAAGATTTCTGACAGAAAACTCAAAACTCACGAACCATAAAAAAAATTATATAAATCAGACTTCACAAAATCTAAAATATGTAGCTCTTGTGAAGGCAATGTTAAAAATATATAAAAGCAAACCACAGATTCAGAGAAAATATTCACAATATACATATCTGATACAGGGTTTGAATTAATATACATATTTCACAACCTCTTATAGACATTTTGATAGGCAAAATATTTAAATAGACTCTTCACAAAGTAAGATATACTAAATGGCTAAACACATTAAACAATACACAACATCATTCATCATCAGAAAAACATCAATTAAAATCACAAGATATTCTTAATAGTTTTGAAATGTACCATTTGAGGTCCCACCAATTACCTTCCCTCCTTCTGGTTCCCCGCCCCCCCATAAATGTATTAATGTACACAATCATGATTTAATAAAGAAAAAAAAATAAAATCACAAGATAATCACTACACACCCATTAGACGCATCAAAATTACAGCTGGAAGCACCAAGTATTATCAAGGACATGGAGCAACCAGACTCTGGTGCTGCTCGTGTGTGCAATGCTACAGCCAGTTTGCAGAACAGCTTGGCGTTTCTCATGAAGTTAAGAATATATCTACAACACTACCCAGCAATTTAACTCTTAGGTATTTACCTAAAGGATATGAAAATACATGTCCATACAAAAATTTGGATACTAATATTTATAACAGTTTTATTCTTAGTAGCTTCAAATTAGAAATAAATGTCCATGAGCACATACATAAACAATTTGTGGTGTATCCATACAGTGGAATACAACTCAGCAATGAGAGAAAATGAGCTACAGACGTAACCAATACCATGAGTGAATCTCAAACATACTGACTGAAAAAAGCGAGACACGAAAGAGTTCATACTATACAATTCAGATTCTATAAAACTCTACAAAACACAAATAGCAGAAAACAGATAGGTCACAGTTGTTGCCTAGGGTTGGGTGTAAGAGATAATTACAGAGAAGGAACATCCTTTTAAAGGCAATACCAAATGTTCTACTTATTGATTGGGTGGTGGTGGTGTCACAAGATGCCTTTTATTGTAGGTAAGCTGCACCCCAGTAAAGATGGAAAAAAGGGAAGAGGAGACTGTATTGCCAACATTGACCCAGAATTCTAAACTGACTTTCAAAAGGAAAGTGTAAGTTACCAGGTAAAGAAACAGGTGATACAATACATGTCAAGGCACAGGAGCAAGAAATAACTTGGAAAGTGCACACCAATCCTTTATAAGGCTAAAGGAACGTGTGTTTACGTGACAGTGGAAGGAAACAAGGCTGGAGAGATAGGTAGAGTCTTTGAAAAGGGCCTTTTCCGCCAGATTAAAAGGTTGTATCTATCAAAACGATCATACAAGTTTTCTACTTTCTATGTGGTGGAATACACTGATTTTTAAATATCAAGCTACTCTACCATAAACTCATTTTGCTGTAACATACTAATCTTTGTATGTATCTAATTTGCTAAGACCTGTATTTATTAAAGATTTTTACATCCACAAAAAAAGATCAATAAGAGGAACTGGACTGTAATTTTCCTGTTTTTCAAATTCTTCTTATCATTTCTTTCTTATACAAGAGTGAGGAACTAGTCCCTTTTTCTTTTGTCTAGAAGAGTCTGTACAGGATTGGTGGTGTTTCTACCTTAAATTTCCAAAAGATTCACAGGATTTGCCAAATGACATGGGCCTGAGATATTCTTTGTGGAAGGTTTTAAATAATGGGATCAGACATACGTAATACTACTTAGATTTTCCATTGCTTCTTTTGTTCAATTTGATAAGTTGTATTTTTCAAGAAATTTGTGCATTTCATCCAAACAGTCGAATGACAGGATATAAAGACAAGGGAAATATCCTCTTTTTTTTTTTTTTTTTTTTTACCTTTTTAATGTCTGCAGGGTCTATAGCCATATCTCCCATTTTATTCTCCATACTGTGTTTTCTCTATTTAAAAAAATTAGTCTTTGTAAGGGTTCATCAATTTTACTGATCCTTTTCAGAACACCAATTTGAGGCTTTGTTGATTGTTTCCATTGTACATTTGCTTTATATTAATAATTCACTAATTTTTTCCCTTTATTTTTCTCTTGTTTTCCTTAGGTTTAATATGCTGTTCTTTTTAAAAATTTTTATAGACTTGGGGTCTCACTATGTTGCCCAGGCTAATCCCAAACTCCTGGCCTTAAGAGATGCTCCCACCTTGGCCTCCCAAAGTGCTGGGATTATAGGAGTGAGTCACCACTCCCAACCTCTTTTTCTATCTTTTTGAGATAAAAGTTTAAATCATTGATTTTTAGCTTTTCACCTTCTCTAATATGCTTTTATACAGAGTTTATGCTGACATATTCAATTTTAGTATATATACTATGTACACTCGAGAATGTGAATTCAATCATTCCTGAGTACAGTGTTCTTTCTATATATCAATTAGATTCAGAGTGTTAATTGTTCTGTTTCACCTTCTATATCCTTATTGATATTTGTCTGCTTTTCTATTTGCTACTAAAGTCTTCTGCACTACAGTTACAGATTTGTCTGTTTATTCATAAGCATTTTATAATTTACTTTAAATTTCAAAATACTAAGGGAACACAAGTTTCTTTGTTATAAGGATATCTTAAAATGAAAAGAAAACAATTAAAATTGAAATACTCAAGTCACATTTGACTTTTGCAATGACAAGAGATACAAGATAATATACAAGATAACAAACATCAGTATATATTAAGTATTATAATTTTACAGTTTTTTCCTTTCTTAAAATGTCTATACTTTTTTGGCACCCTCTGTATAATGCTTAAGTCAGGGCTTTTGGGGCAACTTGTATCTCTTGCCATTGCAGAAGTTAAATGTGACTTGAGTATTACAACTTTGCAGTCCTCAAAGATTTTATCCCGTCTTCCTCCCTTCTTGGTCTTTCATGTCCTTTATAGCACTTTGTGCCCAGGTGTACCCATCTATTAGCCCCTCACTTGTTAGTGAGAACATACGGTATTTGGTTTTCCATTCATGAGAAACTTCACTCAGGATAATGGTTTCCAGTTTCCTCCAGGTTGCTACAAATGACATTATTTTATTCCTTTTTATGCATGCATAGTACTCTGTGCCATAAATATACCATATTTTCTTTACCCATTCATGAATTGAAGAGTACACAGGTTGATTCCACAGCTTTGCAATTGTGCACTGTGCTGTGATAAACTAAGTGCAGGTGTCTTTTATTTTATTTATTTATTTTTTTGAGACAGAGTCTCACTTTGTTGCCCTGGGTAGAGTGCCATGGTGTCACACCTCACAGCAACCTCCAACTCTTGGGCTTAAGCAATTCTCTTGCCTCAGCCTCCCAAGTAGCTGGGACTACAGGCACCTGCCACAATGCCCGGCTAATTTTTTTATTGTTGTTGTCACCGTTGTTTAGCAGGCCCAGGCTGGTTCAAACCCACCAGCCCTGGTGCATGTGGCCAGTGTCCTAACCACTAAGCTACAGGCACCAAGCCAGGTGTCTTTTTCATAAAATGACTTCATTTCCTTTGGGTAGATACCCAGCAGTAAGACTGCTGAATCAAATGGTAGGTTTGCATTTATTTCTGTGAAGAATCTCCAGACCGTTTTCTACAGAGTTTGCAGTCCCAACAGGAGTATACAATCATCCCTTTCTCTCTGAGTCCACACCAGCATCTACTGATTTTTGACTTTTTTTTTTCCTTAAGACAGAGTCTTGCTCTGTCGCCCAGGTGGAGTGCAGTGGCATCATTGTAGCTCACTGCAACCTCAAATTCCTGGGCTCAAGTGATCCTCCTGCCTCAGCCTCCTCAGCAGGTGGGACTCCAGGCAAACACCACCATGCCTGGCTAATTTTTCTATTTTTTGCAGAGATAAGGTCTCACTCTTGCTCAGGCTAGTCTCAAACTCCTAACCTCAAGTGCTCCTCCTACCTCAGCCTCCCAGAGTATTAGGATTACAGGCATGAGCCACTGAGCCCAGTCTTTTTTTTTACTTTTTAATAATAGCCATTCTGATAGGGATAAGTATCTCGTAGCTTTAATCTGCATTTCCCTAATGATTAGTGAAGTTGAGCATTTTCCATATGTTTGGCCATTTGTCTATCTTCTTTTGAACAGCTTCTGTTTGTGTCATTATCCACTTTTTGATGGAGTTTTTTTTTTTCTTGCTGATTTGTTTGACTTCTTTGTAGAATATCAGTCCTTTGTTGGATGTCTAGTTTGCAAATATTTTCTTTCATTCTGTAAGTTGTCTGTTTACTCTGCTGATTATTTCCTTCTGCAGAAGCTTTTAAATTTAATTAAGTCCTATTCATTATGTTTATTTTTGTTGTTAACTGTATTTGCCTTTGGGATCTTGTCATAAATTCTTTACCTAGACCTATGTCTAAAAGAGGTTTTCCTACATTTTCTTCTAGAATCCTTATGGTTTCATGCCTTACATTTAACGATTTGAGTTAATTTTTTTATATGGCAAGAGATAGGGATCCTGTTTCATTCTTCTGCATGTTATCTAATTTTCCCAGCACCATTTATGAATAGGGCTTCCTTTCCCCAGTCATGTTGTCATCTGCTTTGTTAAAGGTCAAAAATAAACAACATAATGTTATATCTCAAGGAATTGGAAAAAGAAGAATCAAACCCAAAGCCAGCAGAAGAGAGGAAATTACTGAGCACAGAGTAGAACTGAATGAAATGGAAACCAAGCAAACAATACAAAATGATCAACAAAATAAAAAGTTGGTTCTTTGAAAAAAGGATTAACAAAATTGATAATCTACTAGCCGGATTAAATAACCTCAATAAGAAATGAAAAAGGAAACATTACAGCAGTAGCACCGAAATGAAAATGTTACCCAAGATTACTACAAAAACCTATTCGCAAACAAACTAAAAAATCTACAGGAAATGGACAAATTGTTGGAAACCCACAACCTCCTAGACCTGAATCAGGAAGAAACAGAAACCCTGAACAGGCCAATGATAAGCAGTGAGGTTGAAGCAGTAATAAAAAAAAAAAAAATTCTCCCAACAAAAAAACAGCCCCAAATGACAAATTCACAGTTGAGTTCTACCAGACACGCCAAGAAGACCTGGTTCCCATTATACATAAGCTATTCAGAATACCTAGAAGGAGGGAATCCTCCCAAACTCAAACCATGAAGCCAGTATCAACCTGAAAGCCAGGAAAGGACACAACACAAAAAGAAAACTACAAACCAATATCCCTGATGAACAAAGATGCAAAAATCCTCAACAAAATACTTGCAAACCAAATTCAATAGCACATCAAAAAGATAATCTACCATGATCAAGTGAGTTTCATGCCAGGGATGCAAGGATGCTTTAACCTATGCAAATTAAATCAATAAACATGATTCACCACATAAACAGGAAAATAATGAAGACTACAAGATCGTCTGAACAGATGCAGAAAAAGCATTTGATAAAATCCAGCACTCTTTTTACGATAAAAACTCTCAAACTAGGCATAAAAGGAAATGTTCCTCAAAATTATCAAAGCCATAGGGGAAATCTGAAAGCATCCCCCTAAGAACTGGAACAAGACAAAGGTGACCACTTCTATTCAACATATTATTAGAAGTCCTAGCCAGAGCAATCGGGCAAGAGAAGGAAATAAAGGGCATCCAGATTAGGAAAGAGGAGGTCAAATTAACCCTGTTTGCTAATGTTATGATCTTATATCTAAAAAATCCTGAAGACTCCTGGAGTTGGTAAATACAGCAAAGTTTCTGGGTACAAATTCAATGTACCCAAATCAATAACATTCCTTATACTAAGTATTCTTTTGCTAAAAGATAAAAGTTTAGCTCAACCATTCTTACCTCTGCTAAGACTTTCTCTATCCCCTGCTCTGTCCTGAAAATGTTACCGATCCTCTATGTTCCTATATCTTGTGCACACTTTTGTCACAGCACTTATCAGTTCTGTCCTTCGAACTGTATCTGCCTAGTCTCTGAGATCCCTGAGAACAAACATTATGCTGAGATCCCTGAGAACAAACATTATGTCTATATACATACATCTGTATCTCTCAGCTCGCCAAGGACCTTCAATATGCATGTACATGTGATGAGTTAATGAAAAAACAGAACAGTAACCCAACCAATGGAATACTGTAGGCTGATTTCTTATAATATAATAAGGAACCATAAACTCCTAGAAATCCGATTAAAAATATTCTTTTAAAAGACAAATACCAATTACACAAATGGACTCTTTAAGAGAGAACCAGAAGGAAGGAGGTTAATGGAGCATGCACATCTATCAATGCCAATGCAAAGTAAAATTACCACACATTTTAGAAAAATATACAGGGAGAAACGGGGCAGGTAGGATAGTGATATCTCCTTGTGGTTTTGATTTACATTTCTCTAATGATTAATGACGTGGAGTATCTTTTCATGTGCTGGTTGGCCTCAATGTGTCTTTAAGATTAGGTATTATTCAGCTCGAAAAACCAGTAGCAATACCTGCAGCAAGAATAATTACAACTTACAACTTCTCCTTTAGTCATAAGAATCAGACCCAGTCTCTTTCTTTAAGTTACAGCAACACATAGATCCATTTATCAGGTCAAAAGATTACCTACAAAGAATGTTGTAGAAGCAGGTATTCAAATGTACTGGGCCAAAGGCTGCTTTTTAAGGCTGAAATAGGTGTCTGTTTTTTCGGTCCCAGCATGCATTCCTCACAGCTCTGGCGATTCAGACAAGACTGCTTCCTCAACCTGGCTTAGCTCCAAGGGTGAGACGGTAACTCGAGGCTGGCTTGTCAGCAAATCTAATTGCTTCTGACCACATGTGATAGAAATTAGTAAAATTCAAGTAAATCCTGGGGCTTTTGCTAGGGCTGGGAAGGAGGAGCTCTCTTTCCATTAGGATTGTTTATTACAAGGGATGAGAAAAGCCTAAAGTTACCAGGGACCACCAGGAGAGATCCTTCCTTGGAGGAATGCAGAGCTGAGACAGAAGTAGAGAGAAAGAGAGGCACAGCTCATAACGCTGTCTGAGTCCTTGGATTCACTTGTACAGAAGGCCATTTCTATCCCTAGACATTTCAATTCCGCAAAGCAGTAAGTAATTTGTTTAAAAGAACCTGAGTTGGATTTCTGTTATTTGTAATCCAAAGAAATTAATGCACAGTTTAGGAAGTATAATTCACTTCTTTAACTGCTTAATTATCTATCCAAACTTTCCAGTCCAACTGCCACACCATTTTTAAAACTCCACCTCTCCTTATTTAACAATATAGCAATTAACAAATCAATTTTTTATCTTAGTGTCTAAGCAGGATTCAACGCAGCTGACCACTCCCTGCTATGAACACCTATCCCATCTTGGCTCCTCCTTTGCCTGTGTTGCTGTCTTACTCTCAGCCTCCTCCTCCCTTGCTTATTCTTTTACTCTCCTCCAGGCTATCCACAGCAGATCCACAGCCTCAACTGCCATTTAAATAACTATGATTCCCAAATCAGATCTCTAATAAAGCCCTCTCTGACCTCCTAAGAACCAGGAGTGCTAATTGTTAAACATAAATGAGGAAAAGTGGAACTGACATCTCTGTTTGAGCGTCTCAGAGACACCTCTGATTCAAACTGTCTAAAGCCAGAGCCCTGGTCATCACTCATACCTGCTACCAGGCCTGGCACTTCTCTAAAGTTCCCTCACCTCAATGAATGAGGCTGCCTCCAGTTAAGTGTCACAGTTAGAAACCTAGAAGTTTTCCTTTATAATCTCTCTCCTACTCTCATTTCTGAACCATCACTAGTCCTATTGACTTTCACTCCTAAATATCTTTTTAATCAATACATTCCATTCTAGTCCGAGCTACCCTCTTCTTTCTTGGTTTTAAAATACCTTCAAGTAGACTTCCTACATCCTCCTGCCCACCCTTGCTCTTCTCCACAATACTCCAAGAGATGTCATTTTTATCTAAAATATAACTGACACTGTCAGTTCTCTACTTAGAATCCTTCAATAGCTCCTTATTTCTCTCAGGATAAAAACTAAATCTTCTTTACAATCTGCAAGGGCATAATGGGACAGGTGAAGGATATAAACACCTGCTCCCCTAACTGATAAACAGAAGACTTCTGAGGATCATAAACTGCCCAGAAATCGTAAGGACAGTCTAGGCCCCGAAACCTCCTAAGACAAAGACATACACAGAACAAGCCTCTGTGCTAGTGAGGCTCTCTAACTCCTTCCCCACCCCGCCCAGGATGGATCTGAGGAGGAATGAAATTGAAGGAGTGGTCTTACTAAGTAATGTAACTGTGGAGCCTATAAACATCTACAGCACCTCTCTCTCAGCAGACCTGGGCTCCAAATGCAGTCTCACTTTGAGGTCATGCGGGACTGCATTCATCAGTACAATCTCCAAGCTTCTGTTGGCCTGTCTCAATTTGTTTTTCCTCAGGACTCAGCCTGGGAGCCATCTTACCTCATTGGGAAATCTTCCCATGCCTCTGTTTTGATTTTTACCATTTACCTCTCTCAGGTAAATTTATTTCTCTCGTCCTAGATTTTGGGAGATCATAAAAGCTCTTGGTGGGTTATTTTCAGGTCCAAATACTTAGAATACTAATAACTAGAACTTTAATTTTATTGGTAGTTTAAAAGGTATAGAGGGGTAAGTACAGGGCTCATACCTATAATCCTATTACTTTGGGAGGCTGAGGCAAGAGGATCACTTGAGCCAGGAATTCGAGACCAGCCTGGACAACATAGTAAGACCCCATTTCTATAAAAAAATTTAAAAACTTAGCCAGGTGAGGTAGGATGTGCCTGCATAGCTGTGCACCTGTAGTACTAGCTACTTTGAAGGCTGTGGTGAAAGGATATACTGAGCTCAGAAGTTCAAGGTTACAGGGAGCTGTCCCATTGCACTCCAGCCTGGGCAACAGAGTGGAATTTTTTCTCTAAAAAAAGCCATAAAATCTACTCTTTATGTTCAGTTCCTTGTTGATAAAACAGACTGTGAGCAAAATACTAAAATGGCTACTATGTACCTTCAATAGCATCCCATATTCATGAAAAGTTAGCCCATGTTTCAGACAGCTCAGTTTTGTTAGGCTGCCCTAACAAAACATCATAGATCAGGGTGGCTTCAACAACAGGTATTTATTTCTTGGAGCTCTGGAGGCTAGAAATTCTGGGATCAAGATGCTGGCAAGTTCAGCATCTGGTGAGGGCTCACTTTTTGGTTTGTAGACAGCTACCTTCTTGGTGTATATTCACACAGCCTTTCTTTGGTTCATGCTCCAAGAGGGGAGAGAAAGTTTTTTCTTCTTCTTTTTTTTAACTGTTTGGGATTCACTGAGGGTACAAAGAATTAGGTTACACTGATTGCATTTGTTAGGTAAAATTCCTCTTATAATTATGTCCTGCCCTCAAGAAGTGTGCCATACACCATAATCCCCCATCCCCCTGCATCCTCATCTCTCTCCACTTGCTCATTCCCCTACTCCCCACCTTGTATTAGATCGTCTACTGCCTTCAAATTAGAATTGAGTATATTGAATTCTTGCTTCTCCATTCTTGTAATGCTTTACTAAGAAGAATGTGTTCCAACTCATTTCAGGTTAATACAAAACATGTAGAGTCTCCATCTTTTTTAATGGCTGAATACTATTCCACAGTATACATATACCAGAGTTTATTAATCCATTCCTGGGTTGGTGGAGCATTTAGGTTGTTTCTTTGTTTGTTTTTTGGAGACAGGCTTTTGCTCTGTCTTCCTGGCTAGAGTGTAGCTTACTATAACCTCAAACACCCGGGCTCAAGCAATCCTCCTGCCTCAGCCTCCCAAGTTGCTGGGATTACAGGTGTACACCACCATGCCTGGCTACTTTTTCTATTTTTTGTACAGATGGAGTCTTGCTCTTGCTCAGGCCAGTCTCAAACTCCTGGCCTCAAGCAATCATCCTGCCTTGGCTTATCAAAGTGCTAGGATTATAGACATGGGCTACCCTACCCAGTCCCCTTGCCCATTTTTAACTGTAGGCATTCTTTATATAAAGGGAAATGAATACTTTGCCTTGAGTTGATTTTGTCTTGTTTTTAAAAACTTTGTTTATGATACTTTTTCTGTGCAGAAAGTTTTGATTTTTTTATGTAAGCAAGCTTTATTAATCATTTCTTTTATAGATTCTGGGTTTCTCACTCTGAGACTTTATTTTATGTTTGGTTATGGATTTTATTTGACATAACCAAATTTTACACTATTATATAGTCAATATCTATTGATTTTTAAATCACCAAGGAAAAGATCCTTTCTAAAGTGAAAATGTTACAGAGTCAGTACACAAATTTATGGAACTACTTTCTCACAGACCTATACTGCTTGTGATCTTCCCAGGGACCTATAATTTTGATGTGGTTATTAGCTTGTCAGGTATAGAGATGAGATTTATAAAATTCATTCATTTACACATATCCCCTCAAAAGATTTACAATTGTAGTAATAATGATTCTACAAATAATTGGATCTAGTTCTGATAAGGACATTTGGACAGCTGAATTAAACTATAATCCTTATCAAACCAAGTTCACAATTAATATGTTGTTCACAATTAATAATTTCTGATCTAACTTTTGAATTCTTAAATATAGAACTTCCCTTGCACTCATTTCTAGTGGCACTTCAGCCATGTTATATCAGCACCACAGGCATCTTTTTAAACTTTTAATTTTTAGATTTCACAAGTAGTAGTAATTATATCAGCACAGTGAACCAGCTGAGTTAGGTATAATGCCACCTCTTGCTATTTCAGTACAGCTTAGACAATACTAAGTGATATTAAAAGCAGAATCAAGACAACATGCAAAAGCTTTTAAGAAACAGAAGGGTCACAGCTCAGAGCCCTATTTCTCAGTTCTCACCGTCTTCCATTATTAGAAAATAGATGTGATAAAAGACCAGATGCAAAAAGTAAGACTCTTAGCTTCTAAGAAATAACAAAGCTTTCCTTATATTTCATTTATGGAGCCTGCTCCCTAATAATAAATAAATAAGTAATAATTCCATTTTATGGAAGCCTTCTATATAAAATGACTATATCAATATGAAAACATTTGTTTATAAAAAGAAAAAAATGAGGGGCAGGTGCATTGACTTCCGCCTATAATCCTAGCATTTTGGGAAGCTGAAGTGGGAGGACTGATTGAGGCCAGGAGTTTGAGGCCAGCTCAAGCAAGAATGAGACCTTGTTCTCTACAAAAACAGAAAAACTGGCAGGTGCTTGTAGTCCCAACTACTCAGGAGGCTGAGGCAGGAGGATCACTTGAGCCCAAAAGTTTGAGGTTGCTGTGAGCTATGATGATACCACTGCTCACTAGCCCAGGCAACAAAGAAAGATACTGTCTCAAAAAATAAAATAAATTATTACCATTGAAAAAAAAGGTAAAGCAGTGAGAACGTCCATTCTTTTCCAGTTTGGAAAGAATGTGCCCTGCACAGACCACACTGCTCATCCTCTTCCAGTCTTCAGTCACTAAGAATAAAAACGTAAAGGAGAGTCTCTCAGACTAAGAGCATGATGTCACAGAAGCAACAACCACCAAGATCTGATCAGGCAGTTTTCTGTGAACTCTAACCAGGGTAAGGAGGAGGACTACAGCTAAATGTTGGAAGAGAAAAGGCCCTCTACAGGCAAAGGGCATCAGTAAACCAGAAAAGGATCTTACCTAGTTTGTGCCAAAGACATGGGCAGAAAATCTACACACATAGAAACAAGACCCAAAAAAAAACTGTTTTCATAAGAATGTTGGTAGATTTAACAAACTTGAGACAAACAGGCTCTACTGTGTCTGACCAACACACACATGTAGTTAAGTGACAAACTTACACTGACTAAATGTCAAACCAAACTACAGAAAAAGGTTTAAAACCTTTATGCATGAAGAATACCACAACATGGTGAATCATGCATAAATACTTTAGGGCGCCTACCACATTTTAGGAGCAGTGCAGGATAAACGGGATTAAAAGATAAATAAGACATAGCGAGAGCTCATGAACTGTGAAGAGGAGAAACATGTACAACATGTAAAATCAGTAGCTTAGTCCTCCCTTCCCCAACCCCCACAAGTAAATACCTAAGGAAGAATAAAAAACAAACCATTTCCTAACCTGGAAGGAAGCAAAGCCAAAGCAGCATCAATCTATAACTGTTCCTGAATAATCCCCAGAGGAGGGAAGCAGCTGCTAGCTGCGGGCAGGAAGGATGGGCTAGGATTCTTCTTGCCAGGCAGGAATACAGTCCGGGAAGACAGCCCAGGGATAGAGAAGGGCAGGTTGCCTTCCAAATCCATAGGAAAGGCAGTGTAAGGACTACGTAACGCTATATACACAAAAATAAATTCCAGAAAGATTAGAGACATAAATACAGGAAAACAAAGAAATAAAATATTTCTACAGAAGAATTTCTGAAATTAGAAAAAAAAGAAAAGAAATTGATAAATCCATTCACATAAAAAATTAAAAACTTATTTACAGCAAACACTACCATAAACTAATTGGAAAGCCAACCATGGTCTGGGCAAAGAGATTTACAACCCACATATTATCTGGCAAAGGCCTGGTATCCAGGATATATAAAGGTCTAAAATCAGTAAGTAAGAGACAAACAAGCTAGTATGAAAATGACAAGACAAAAACCAATTCATAGATGAGGAAACTTGAGTCGCCAACATGAAAATATGGTAAAGCTCATCACAGTCAGGGAAATGAAATTCTAAAACACGAGATTCCAATTCACATCCACCAGATTAGCAACATTAAAAAAAATTACAGGGCATTTCGAGCACATATGAAAGTAGAGAGAAGAGTACAATGAAGCCCTATGCACCATCCGTCAGTGTGAACGTCATTCATTCATGACCGATCTTACGCATCCCAGACATCATAGCATTTTTTCTGTAAATATTTTAGTCCTATGGTTAAAAAGAGGAGGAAAACATTCAAGTCAGATTTACTGAGGTATAATTTACATTTGGTAAAATCACGCTTTTTAGCAAGCAGTACTATCTATGAGTTTGAAAAAAAAAAAACCACAGTTGTGTTATCAACTACCATAATCAAGATAAAGAATGTTTTCATAATCCCCCAAATTACTTGCTGCCCCTTTGTAATCAACCAGCTACACTTCCTCCCCCTCTCCCTGGCCCAGGCAATCACTATTTTTTAGGTTTGGGGGTTTTTTTGTTTTTATTCCCCCCATACCTATAGTTTTACCTTTTTCAAAATGCCAGGTAGATAGAAGGAATCTGGCTTTTGAGTCTGGCTTCTCTCACTTGTAAAATGAATTTAAGAGTCACCTACCTTGTTGTTTGTGTCACCCTATTTCTATTGCTGAGTAGTTCCGCGTGGAGATAACACAAGTGTTGTTCATACATTCACCGGTTACTTGGGGTGGTTTCCAGTTTTTGGTGATAAATAATAAAACTGCTGGCTCAGCGCCTATAGCTCAAGTGGCTAAGGCGCCAGCCACATCCATCAGAGCTGGCGAGTTCAAATCCAGCCTGGGCCTGCCAAACAACAATGACAACTACAACCAAAAAATAGCCGGGCGTTGTGGGGGGTGCCTGTAGTCCCAGCTACTTGCGAGGCTGAGGCAAGAGAATCCCTTAAGCCCAGGAGTTGGAGGTTGCTATGAGTTGTGATGCCACAGTACTCCACCCAGAGTGACAGCTTGAGGCTCTGTCTCAAAAAAAAAAAACTGCTATAAGCATTTGCTAACCAATTTTTACATAAAAATAAGTTCTTATTTCTCTTGAATAAATATCTAAGGGCCTTTACTGCTGGGTCATATGGAAAGCACAAATTTAACTTTATAAGAAACTACCAAATGTTTTGCCAAAGTGGCTGGTATCATTTTGCATTTATAACAGCAGAATATGAGGGCTCATTTACTCAGCATCCTTGCAAACAGGATTCTAATTAGTTTAATCTTGGCTATTCTAATAGATATGTAATGTTATCTCACTGGGGTTTTAATCTGCATTTCTTTAATCAACACAATCAAATCAATAAGAATTGAAGCACACAGAAAAATATTAGAGATGGGTTATAGCTGGGTGGTAGACGAAATGGTGTTTATTTTCCTATGGTTTTCTACTTGAAATATTTTCGTAGATATTTAATAAAATTTCTTTAAATGGGGCTTAAATCTTCCTTTATCACTCCTTATACACGACCAAAACAAAATCATTTAACATCTATTCCCATAAAGAGATTGTCCTTTATGCAAATAAGTCTGCAAACAATTTTGGGGGAGGAAACAATATTCTAAAGAATGGGCTAGGATTTCACAAAATCAGTACATTTTCGAATATTTATGCCCTGCAAATTTTAGGACTAAAACTTAAATGAAATCTTAAACTAGTTACAACTGACCCTTGGGTAACGTTTGAGTACACTTACATCTGGATTTTCTCCTCCCTCTGCCACCCGGGAGGCAGCAAGACTAACCCTCCTCTTCCTCCTCCTAGCAGGGAGGATGATGAAGACCTTCATGATGATCCACTTCCACTTAATGAATAGTAAATATATTTCTCTTCCTCATGATTTTCTTTTCTCTAGCTTCCTCTTTTGTAAGAATACAGTATATAATACATACAACATAGGAAATATGTGTTGACCAATGGCTTATGCTATTGGTAAGGCTCTGGTCAACAGTAAGCTATTAGTATTAATATTACGGTTAAGTTTCGGGGGAGTCAAAAGTTACACTTGGATTTTCAACTGCACAAGGGGTCGGTCTCCCAGCTCATGTGTTGTTGAAGGGTCGACTATAGTATGATAAGGCGATATTAGTGTGGAAATTCAATTTTTAGCTTTGATACTTAATTTTTGTTATGTTTTCCATAAGATTTATTACTTAATAATGCCCGGGAGAATACAAAGTGTACAAGTGTTACAGACTATATTAGCTAAACGACTGGCTCTCCAACATTCTTAAAGTTGTACACTACTTTTTCACAAGAGAACTCTTAAATCATGGGCATATTTACAGAAGAATATGATCTTAATAAAAGTCATTTCACAAAAAAATAAGCTCTGTTCAGGAACTATGTATATTGAAGTATTCATTGCTCGGATCCTTGCATCTATGTACCTGCTCTGATGAAATATTTATTCTAAAGAATACAACATGAAATCAGCTTGCTTAAAAGTGAGTCACGTCTATCTTTCAATAATATAACTGACAATAACTCATAGGATAAATAAATTCTCATCACCATCTGGGACTTTTTTTTTTTTGAGACGGAGCCTCAAGCTATCCCCCTAGGTAGAGTGCCATGGCATCACAGCTCATAGCAACCTCCAACTCCTGGGCTCAAGCGAGTCTCCTGCCTCTGCCTCCCAAGTAGCTGGGACCACAGGCGCCCGCCA
>CAUYQV010174337.1:0-21165 GCA_963574575.1 Galagoides demidoff | reverse complement strand
TGTTTTGCAAGCCCAGGCTGGATTCGAACCCACAACCTTAGGTGTATCTGGCTGATGCCTTAGCCATTTGAGCCACAGGCGCCGAGCCATGATGCCATATTTTAATGGGTACATAGTGCTTTTACTTGGCATCAATTATGTTTTGGTTCTGAAACAATTCAGTATGACACCAGCTGGGATTCTCCATTCCTTTGGAGTGACTCTGCCAATAGGGGACAGGTTCTATTCTATTCCAATTTGTGTCACTGCATATGTCCATACAGCAGCACAGAAAGTGGCTCCACTAGCTAATATGGCATTGCTATATTTATCATGAAAATTGGGTGTTCGTTTCTGGTGGCTCGCCCTTGCCATTGTTTGCTGAAAGTTTCCATTTTGGAGATCACTTAGTGCACACTTGGCCAAGGAGAATGTAATGAAATTAAAAATGGAACTGCAGCAACTCCAGGTGCTCCTTTGGGGCAAACTGACTTCAGATACGCTATTTCTTGTCCTCTTTCCTCCAGTTCTGTGTTGTTGTTTTTTTTGTTTTTGTTTTTGTTAAGCGACTGGGTCTCATTGTGTTTACTGAGGCTGGAGTGCAGTGGCTGCTGACAGGTGTGATCACAGTGCACTTTTGCTCTAGCCTCAGACTCCAAGGCTTTCCTCTTTGCATGTTCCAGAGTAGCTAAGAACTATAGGCCTGCACCACCACCCCAGCTTTCCCCAGGTTCTTTTCCTCTTCACCCAAAATTCTCTGGAGCTGTCTTTCTTTTATTTATTTTGAGACAGAGCCTCAAGCTGTCGCCCTGGAGAGAGTGTCGTGGGAGCTCACAGCAACTTCCAACTTGCTTTAGCGATTCTCCTGCCTCTGCCTCCCAATTACCTGGGACTACAGGTGCTTGCCATAACGCCTGACTATTTTTTGGTTGCAGCCATCATTGTTGTTTGGCGGGGGCAGGCTGGATTCAAACCCACCAGCTCAGGTGTTTGTGGCTGGCACCTTAGCCACTTGAGCCACAGGTACTGAGCCTCTGGAGCTCTTTCAAAGAGATTTCAGTGGGGCCTAGAAGAGTACAACACACAAACACGCCAACCCCAACCTGGGACCTTCCTCTTCTAATACTGAGGCTCTCTCCCAGGCCACTCATGCACAATTCTTTAGTGCTCACAGTGAATGCCCCAGTCTGTCTTGTTCCTAGCCATCTCTGTACCTCTTCTGCACCTGATCTGGCTGATGGTTGCCTAGGGTATGACTGCCATGTTCAAGTATGCCTTGTTTTTTTTTTTTTTTGTTTGTTTTGTTTCTTTGTTTTTGAGACAGTCTCACTTTGTTGTCCTCAGTAGAGTACTGTAGCATCACAGCTCACAGCAACCTTCAACTCTTGGGCTCAGGCCATTCTCTTGCCTCAGGCTTCCAAGTAGCTGGGACTACAGGTGCCCACCACAACGCCCAGCTATTTTTTTTTAAGAGATGAGGTCTTGCTCTGGCTCAGACTTCACAGGTCTTGAACCTGTGAGCTCAGGCAATCCACCTACCTTGGCCTCCCAGAGTGCTGGGTTTACAGGTATGAGCTGCCGCACCCAGCCTGTATGCCTTGTTTTGGACTAGACTTGTGCATTCTTCCCTCAAATCCTGTCTACCTTTAGATGTCAGCCTTGAAACACCATCCCCTTGAGTTTTCTCCAGTCAGATCAAGGAACTCAAAATCAGAATGAGGATTTGTGCTGGTTACTTTGGGGTTAACCCAAACTGTGTGTCTCTCTTGTTGACAGACTTAAACTTAGGTACTTTCCGGAGACTTTCTACTTCCTGTAGAGTTGCGTCCCACCCTTTAAAGCTGAGTCCTCTTCATCACCTGTCTGTGACAAACAGGCCTCTCTGCTCTCGTTTCCCTGCCCAACTGCCTCCCAGCACCAGAGATTGTAGATTTGAAGAGTGTGGGGAGTAGAGAAAGTGGGAACCCCTACCCCCACCACATACCTGTCCAAACCATAATCTCTACTCTAGCATGATTCTCCGTGGTTTAAAGAGAGGAAGGGTCTTTCTGATTCAATTTACTCTAATGGGAGCATTAAAATTAAATCTCTTTAAGTCTGGGGAGAAGGAGAAAGCAAGAAATTTAAAGAGGATCTGGTTGGAGAGACTCTAGAGGGGAGCTTCTCCTTGCCTCACATTCTCACTTTATCCCATGCCCTTATGTCCATCTGCTCCAGCCACACTTGTCCTCTTACACGTTGCCAGAAAGACAGCAGCTTAAGGCTGAGACCTACACACCAGGCCAGCAGTGTGGGTCCCCACACTGGGTTCCCCCTGCTCTGCTTCACTCCTAGTTGCCAGAGAGAATGAATCTAAAAAAGAATGTTAAGGACAGGGGCTGTGGCTCACACCTGTAATCCCAGCACTTGGGAGGCCAAGGCAGGTGGATTGCCTGAGCTCACAGGTTTGAGACCAGCCTGAGCCAGAGCAAGATCATCTCTAAAAATAGCCAGGCAGGCTCGGCGCCTGTGGCTCAAGTGGCTAAGGTGCCAGCCACATACACCTAAGGTGGCGGGTTCGAATCCCCAGCCCAGGCCCGCCAAACAACAATGATGGCTGCAACCAAAAAATGGTCGGGTGTTGTGGCAGGCGCCTGTGGTCCCAGCTACTTGGGCGGCTGAGACAGGAGACTCGCTTGAGCCCAGGAGTTGGAGGTTGCTATGAGCTGTGATGCCATGGCATTCTACCCAGGGGGATAGCTTGAGGTTCTGTCTCAAAAAAAAAAAATAGCCAGGCGTTGTGGTGGGTACTTATTGTCCCAGCTACTTGGAAGGCTGAGGCAAGAGAATCGCTTAAGCCCAGGAGTTTGAGGTTGCTATGAGCTATGACACCATTGCACTCTACCAAGAATGACAATGTGAGACTATCTCAAAAAAAAAAAAAAAAAGAGAGAGAATGTTAAAATTTCCCACCAGACCCACCCCTGCAGCTGTGAGCACCTGCTGACGGGAGGCCCAGGGTGTTGGGGAAGTATAGGAGCTAAACTTAGTTCAAAGGCCACCAATATTTATTTATTTGGAGACAGTTTCACTTTCTGGCCCTTGGTAGAGTGCTGTGGTGTCATAGCTCATAGCAACCTCAAACTCTTGGGCTCAAGTGATTCTCTTGCCTCAGCCTCCCAAGTAGCTAGGACTACATGTGCCCACCACAGTCCCTGCCTTTTTTTTTTTAAGAGACAGAGTCTCACTTTATTATCCTCAGTAGAGTGCTATGACGTCACAGCTCACAGCAACCTCCAGCTCTTGGGCTTAGACGATTCTCTTGCCTCAACCTCCTGAGTAGCTGGGACTACAGGTGCCCACCACATGCCCAGCTAATTTTTTTTCTTTTCTTTGTTTTATTTATTTATTTATTTATTTATTGAGACGGAGCCTCAAGCTATCCCCCTGGGTAGAGTACCATGGCATCACAGCTCACAGCAACCTTCAACTCCTGGGCTCAAGCGAGTCTCCTGCCTCTGCCTCCTAAGCAGCTGGGACCACAGGTGCCCGCCACAACGCCTGGCCATTTTTTGGTTGCAGCCATCATTGTTGTTTGGCGGGCCTGGGCTGGGGATTCGAACCCGTCACCTTAGGTGTACGTGGCTGGCGCCTTAGCCGATTGAGCCAGAGGCGCCGAGCCCCTTTGTTTTTTTTAGAGACAAGGTCTCCCTCTGGCGCAGGCTGGTCTTCAACCTATGAGCTCAGGCAGTCCACCTGCCTTGGCACTCTCTGCCTTGGCCCAAAGGTTGCAAATATTAAATTGGTGGGTATTGGGCAGCACCTGTGGCTCAGTGGGTAGGGCACTGACCCCATATACCCAGGGTAGCAGGTTTGAACCTAGCCTTGGCCAAACTGCAATAAAAAAATAGCCGGGCATTATGGCAGGCACCTGTAGTCCCAGCTACCCAGGAGTTGGAGGTTGCTGTGAGCTGTGATGCTACGACACTCTACCGAGGTCAATAAAGTGAGACTTTGTCTCTAAAAAAAAAAAAAAAAAAAGGGCTCAGCACTTATGGCTCAAGTGGCTAAGGCACCAGCCATACACCTGAGCTGGTGGGTTCGAATTCAGCCCAGGCCGCCAAACAACAATGATGGCTGCAACCTAAAAATAGCCGGACATTGTGGTAGGCACTTGTAATCCCAGCTACTTGGGAGGCGGAGGCAAGAGACTCGCTTGAGCCCAGGAGTTGGAGGTTGCTATGAGCTGTGATGCCAAGGCACTCTACCCAGGGTGACAGCTTGAGGCTCTGTCTCAAAAAAAAAAAAAAAGTGGTGGGTATTTACCCTAGGGAAGCTGGAAAGGGGAGGGGAAAAGAATCCTGACCTGCTGAGAGTTCACAGTTCACCCCTAGTATCTTTGATACTAGAACCACAACTCCTCCTTCCCCCAGCAAACACTGAGAAAGGAGGAGTCCTCAATAATTTGCTGGTCTTTAGCATGCTTGGTCTCCCTTGTCTAAATCAAGGGGGCCATCCCACCCCATCTCACTTCTCAGGGCTCCCGTTTCTGAGTCCTTCCTTAAATTCGTGCAACAAACCTAGGGGCCTTGCCACCACATGTCCTGTCCTTGGGCTGCAGCTGCCTAGTCCCCTCCAGAGGGTTTCAAAGGTCAATAAGGAGATGTCTGGCCACACTACTCCCCTCTAGGGGGCCAGGAAGAGAGGTTGCTTGGGGTCAGGTTCCCCTTCCTGAGAACTTCCATGTTGACCTCATACTGACCTCAGTGACCAGAGGAAAGAATCCATAGGGGACGCACAGAATTCTAGCTTTATAATGAGAGGGAAAAGGATGCAAGCCCCCGAATGAGAGCCCACCTTCTGAGGTGTCAGAGGCTGGCAGCTGTGGGGGATCAGCCGCTAACAGAAAGAGAAAGGAGGCCCACAAGCAGGGAATCTCTGAGAGGAGTAGTGGCTGCGTCCTCCACCTGCCATTGGTTCTCAGGCTCCGGCCAAACTCCAAACCTGCCCAGCAACAGCCCTGAGAGGCCCGCAGAGGGAGGGGGACTTCGGGGAAGTCAGCTGAGCTGGGGCCGCGCCCAGCTCTCAGCTTCCAGGAATTGCTGGGAGCGCCTGGGTCTTGGTCACCACCTCCTAGGCCTTAAGACTCAGCCTAAGCCTTCGGTGGTGTCCCACTTCCCTGGTCCCCCACCGTGTCGATTCCCCTTACGGGTTCACCGCTGAGGGAGGCGTTTGACACTTCTCTGAGGCTGGGCCTTCCTTGTGGCTGCCTTACGTCACCTTGCCTTGGGCTAGTCATTTTTGCTTTCCTTGCACTTCAGTCCTTTTTGTCTTACGAATTCTTCCTTCCAAGCCACTTTCAACCCAGGAAAAGCCTGAGTCCCAAGGGCACCATGTCGGCAGGGAAATCGTGTCTCAGGCGACCCTGGTCTCCATCACTGTGCCCAGGTTTGGTTCGAAAACCGCTGTCGCCAAGTTAAAAACTGTTTCTGCAGAGCCTTAGCAACGGTTCTACTCTACTGGAGGTGTGGAGATGGGGGCGGGGAGCTGCTGGTGCTCTGCCCCTTCCCAGGAAGGCGCAGAACTGTAGGGGTAGCGGAGAGGGTACATGTTCTGGAAAACGCTGTCCCTCTCATGCCACCTCCAGCAAGTTATTTACCTAGAGAGAACGGGGCGGGGGCGGGCAGGGAGGGCGAGGTGCCACAGCTCAAAGGAATGTGACTTTGGCGGGACATCCAGTACGGCCCCGGCTTCTCCCCCGCCCTGCCTGAGCCCCCTGGAGCCCCGCCAGCCCCGCCTCCGCCAGGCGTTTCCGCTGAGGGAAGAAGGCTGGATCGCTTCCCTTTACCCGACCGAGACGAGTGACAAGCTGAGTTTAGGGAAATGGTGTAGCAGGGAGCATGGGGGAGACAAGAGGCAGGGCCAAAGAAAGGGAACAGGAAAAAGACTCCCGAAAAGCCAGCTGCCCTTCAGCTCAGCCCCCGATTGAAAGGAGTACTACTACATTCCAAGAGAGTTTATGGGAAGACTCAGCCTACCCAAAGCCCACCAAAGGCTGTGGAGTTTCCCTCCTCAGCCCTGGATCCAAGCCCCAAACTCCACACTTAAACTGGGAGAATTGGTGACCTCTAGTGGCCGGTGACCAACCTGCAGGGCCTGGGGTTGGCCTGGCTCCTCTTCCTCTGACTGAGGCTCTTGGCCTAAGGTGATCTGGACTATTTAGTGTTGTTCCCTTTCCGCCCTCCATTCTGATCTCACTCTGTCTAGAGGCCCATATGGCTGGGTTCCCTCGAGGGCAATGAAGAGCCTGTTTCTCATTTGTCATGATCATCTTTAATAAAAAATAAATTAGTTCTGGGGTGGCAACCATTTTGAGGATGTCGGGACTAGGGGTAGGGGTTTTATGCTAACATTGCTCTTTTCCACCCTCTGTCCAGGTGGCCTCTGCTCTGGGAAACAGTCTCTCTTTCTAGAGTAAGACAGGGTTGGCAGTTACCGACACCTTTCCCTAGCTAAGTAGGGAGTCAGGGATATGGAGGGTAAAGGGAAAAGGGGTCAGAAGCAAAAAGATGTGAGGCCTGAACATGAGAAGTCCAGGGCACAAAATTGGAGTTGATGGGGAAACCACATTAAGTAGTTTGATCTGGCAGAGAACTGCAAACTTTCTTCTCAGCCTAAAAAAGTCTCAGGGAAACAGGTATGGTCTCCTCCCCATTCCTACTCAGTCTGTGAACTTCCTTTTGAAAAGTGATACACATGTATGCACACGTGTACACACACACACACAGGCCCAGGTGCACACCCTGGGTCATATGTGCACACATACCAGCACAGCAGCACACAGACCCAATCATATGTCTTGACAGTCACTGTCCATCATCTTGCCACCTTTAGTCACTCTGAAGGACATCCCTGGTTACCCAAGGGACACAGAGTGGGCTGATAAACGGGTGACCAATGGTGGTGTGAGAGAACCACAGAGAGTCTCCCGGAACCATTTCAGGAGGGCTCAGGGGAAGACCACTCCAGGACATGGGCACAAGACCGGCAACAGGTGGCTGTGTAGTAGGGGTAGACGCAGAGCCGGGCCTGTACCACCAGAGGGCAGTGTGGAGAGCTGTCCTTGCACTGATCGTCTGGAGACAGAGGAGGTCAGTGGGCACAAGACAGACACCAAGATGCATTTGTCTGGAGATGTTGTTGCCCACCCCACTGGTTCTTTCTCATCTCCTCCCATACTTCAGCTAACTCCACTTTGTTGGGGGGTGGGGAGAGGGGGTTGTTTACCAGGGCGCTGGCTGCAGGGTTGGTTGTTACAGGGTCGTTTCCTGGAGGGTCGCAGGTAAGGAGGGCATCGGGTGCTGAGGGTCTGGTTGGTGCTCAGGCACTGAACCTCCCTTGTCTGCATTCCCCCCTGGCAGGAGCGAGAACACTGGGGAAACCCCAGGCTTTGTATCAGACTTTTGCTGTGCTCCAGGCTCCTCCCGGCCACTGCTTCCCTCTCAGAAAGGTGGGATGGCTCTACTGGGACATTATGAAATCCCAAATGGGGTGGGCCCACCTGTCTTCCAAGTCTGTAAGAACTGGGACAATGTTAAATCTCAGTGGAGCTTTTTCTGGAGCACAGAGACTTGGAGGGGGCACAGTGTGATGAGCCTCCCCACCCCCAGTTCCCTGGAGGCCCAGGCTGAGTAGGGCAAGAGAGCCAGGCACTCACTGGACTCCAGGGTGTAGCAAACCATCGGTCCTGGCAGGCCTGCCCCTGACAGGGCTGCAGGGCGGGGGGCCTGGGCAGGTGGGAACAGTTGCTAGGAGAGGTCACATTGAACTCAGTCCCCAGTTTGGACACACAGATGATGTCTCTACGCTGTGTGCCGGAACCACATTCTGAGGAGCACTGATGTGAGGGAAGGGGAGGATGTTTCAGGGGAATGAAGAACAGAGATGGCTGTCATGTACCCACATGGAGTCCCACTGGGACTGGCACCCCTTCCTGCCCCTCTCATGCTCTTCATTCACCTCGCCCCAGGGCCCTGTGTACCAGCACCACGTCATCTCACAGGGCCCTAAGCTGCAGGCACGCATGTCAGGGGGACGGCTTCCTTGTGGACAGTTCTGTTCACTGGTTCCTGCTCCTCCTTCCTCTTGGTCTGGCCCAAGGGCCTCCCCACTCCTGAGGCAGACCACAGACCGCCGCTGGATCCCAGTCCCACACTCAGCAGAGCACTGGTGAGAAGGGAGGCTGCTGGTGACTGGAATAGGCAGGGGCTTAAGGATGAAAGCATCCTGGGTCCTGATCCTTGAGTTAGGGAACCTCTCTGGGTACCAGCCATGTGTGGGGACTCTTATCAGAGGTCTAGGAACCTCATGCTTTCATCACTGATCTCTGAGTTCCCAGGGTCAAGCACATAGTAGGTGCTTGCTCAGTCAGTAAAAGTTTATTGAGCTGTGTTGGAAAGACTGAGAGGTGTCCTGGGTGTGGTCATCAGGGACACGGGACTGGGGGAAACCTCAGCTATATCCGACTTTTACTCCACCCCAGCTCCTTAACCCTAGCCCCGAGGGCCCCCCACTCCCTAGGCAGACCCCAGCTCCAAGCCCACCTTTGAGCTCCAGTCGCTGTGGAACCAGGCTGTGGTGCAGGGCCCCATGTCACAGGCCTCTCTGTTGGGGGGTTTTAAAGGACCCAAAGTGCACTCCTGCTCACTCACTTTGTCACCGTTGTTCCCGACACAGCGAACTTGCCGGCTCCTGTGGCCCCGTCCGCACCTCACAGAGCACTGGGAGGGAAAAGGAAATCTGAGGAGCTGGGATTCTTTTTTTTTTTTTTTTTTTTTTTTAGACAGAGCCTCAAGCTTTCCCCCTGGGTAGAGTGCCATGGCATCACAGCTCACAGCAACCTCCAACTCCTGGGCTCAAGCGAGTCTCCTGCCTCAGCCTCCCAAGTAGCTAGGACCACAGGCACCCACTACAACGCCCGGCCATTTTTTGGTTGCAGCCGTCATTATTGTTTGGTGGGCCCAGGCTGGATTCAAACCTGCCACCTTAGGTGTATGTGGCTGGTGCCTTAGCCACTTGAGCCACAGGCGCCGAGCCAGGAGCTGGGATTTCTGAGCACCCAGCCTTCTGCTCTGTGGCTTTTGACCCAACCTCTGCCTTTGATCCCCAACCGCCACCACATGGCTTTACAGCCTGAGGAGGAGGCTGAACAGGGCTCTGGGACCTTAAGCCCTGGTTCAGTCTCTCACCTGACTATATAGATAAGGGTTCCTTTTGAGACCCTGTTTGTAAAAAGTTTCTGCTGATGAGAAAGAAAGGTGGTGGGAAAACCACTACTGTAGTTCACAGGTGCCCACTACTCCAGGGTCCTCCAAAACCCAAGAGCCTCCTTGGTGGGGCCAACTCACCTGGCTCCAGGGGGAGCCAACCTCCCAATGGCCACAGAGGCGCAGCTGACAAGACTGGGTGATGTTAGGCCGGGGGAGGTGTGCACAACGCTCCAGAGGCACTGAGGAGCCACCTCCACCAAACTCCTGCCGGCAGAGCAGCTGGCGGTGCTGGGTGCCAGGGCCACAGGAGCGGCTGCAGGATGTCCATTCACCAGCCTCCCAGCTATAGCACAGGCAGGGCAGGGGAGAGGCAGACACAGGTGAGAGGTGTAGAGGGTGCCGCAGCAGGGCAGAAGAAGGGAGACAGACACACTGGGGGTGGAGGCCCCTCAGAGAAGCACTGGAGTCTGAGTCCCTTGTGGGAGCTCAGGCTGCCAGTGTTTTTGGGTGTCTACAGAATGTCAGCCCTTTTTTTTTTTTCTTTGAGATAGTCTCAAGCTGTCACCTTGGGTAGAGTGCTATGGCGTCACAGCTCGTAGCAACCTCAGGCACTCGCCACAGCACCCAGCTATTTTTTGTTGTTGTGTTGCAGTTGTCATTGTTGGTTTAGCAGGCCCCAGGCTGGGTTTGAACCTGCCAGCCCCAATGTATGTGGCCATAGTGATCACAGCTCACCAGCAACCTCAAACTCTTGGGTTCAAGCAATCTTCCTGCTTCAGCCTCCCAAGTAACTGGGACTAAAGACACCTGCCACACCCCACTAATTTTTCTATTTTTTGTAGAGACCAGGTCTCATTCTTGCTCAGGCTGCTGTTGAACTCCTGCTCAACCAGTCTTCCTGCCTTGGTTTCCCAGAGTGCTAGAATAACAGGCGAGATCCACTGTGGCCAGCCTCCCTTTCTAATCTAATGTGTCTGCCGCCAAAAATGCCATGTTGAATGCAGAGTTCAAGTAAGATCTTGGGGACAGCATGTGGGTGTTTGTCCCAGTGGTAGTTGCTGTGTTTCCACCCTCTCTGTGTGCCAGTACTCACTATGGGGGGCAGGGGGAGCTGTGACAGGTCTCCAGGGAGGCTGGAGGCCTGGCACCCACAGCACAGCTGCGTTCATCCAGTTCATCTCCCGACTCACGAGAAATGCAGAGAAAAATGGGGCGCCAAACACCTAAAGGGGGCGAGAGGGCGGCCAGGAATGGCAGGATGGTTCAGAGCCTAGTTTCAGTGGGGTCCCAGATGCTAGCTGGAGGAGGGGTCATGAGTGTCAGGCTGGGATTTGGGCTGAGGGTGCTGGGGATGCAGACATGAAGCCTTACCTTTGCCACAGGATGCGGAGCACTCAGAGTGTCCCACTCGTTTCCAGAATCCAGCAGGAGACCCCAGGGGTGCCCTCGGTTGGGGTGGGGCAGGCATCTGGGGGATCCGCACCTGACGCTGGAGGGTGTCTGAGGTCCTGGCAGGGCGGGGCGCAGAGCCAGATGGGAGCTCCACCCTCAGGATCTCTGTGCAGGGAGCCCCATGGGCAAGTCAGGTGGCTCCCCACTGCCTCGGAGCTCCCCTCAAAGCCTCTCCCTCCTCTTCCAGGTTTAGGGATCCAGTCTCACCAGGTTGAAGTTGAGAGACAGGGGGCAGTGGGCTGGGCCTCTCAGAGACTGGAGGAGAAGAGATGACATACTGATAAAAAACACCTGGATTTTCCTCTTGAAAGATCATCTGGTGAAAAGAGAGGGTGGTGAATGTTTGCGGGTGTCAAGAGGGACATGCCACCATCTCTGTCTCCAATCGTGACACCCATGGCTCTACCTTTGGAGACCTCTCCCCAGCAGCACAGCCGCCCCAGGCCCCAGACTCACATAGACATCTACAGGCTGGGTGGTGGGGCCCTCAGCTGTTAGGCTCTCCCCTTTGCCCTCCTCCCGAGGAGGACGGTAATATCTGAAGACAGTCCCACCAGCTGTGTAGGACCCTGGGGGATCCACAGCCCAGTTCCCATTGATGATGGACTGGCCCCCAGGCCCTCGAAGTGCTGCAGTTGGGAGATGGGAGATCAGAAAGATTCGAGGTTAGTAATACCTTCCTCCTCTCCCATTTCCTGAGCCTATAGAAGCTCCCACCCTGGCTCGGCGCCTGTGGCTCAAGCGGCTAAGGCGCCAGCCACATACACCTAAGGTGGCGGGTTCGAATCCCCAGCCCGGGCCCGCCAAACAACAATGACTGACAGCTGCAACCAAAAAATGGCCGGGCGTTGTGGCGGGCGCCTGTGGTCCCAGCTACTTGGGAGGCGGAGGCAGGAGACTCGCTTGAGCCCAGGAGTTGGAGGTTGCTGTGAGCTGTGATGCCATGGCACTCTACCCAGGGGATAGCTTGAGGCTCCGTTTCAAAAAAAAAAAAGAAGCTCCCACCCTAGCGCCCCAGGCCCTCTCAGCTTCTGGCCTCCACCAAGGGAAGAAGAAGGCCTTCTCCTTGTTTGGCTTGTTCACTGTGCTGAAGGGGGATGGGGGCAGGCAGACTGGAGAGACCAGGAATGGTGCAGAGGCAGCCCATGCTCACCAAGGTAGTTGGAGCTGGGCCGAAGCTGGGCAATCTGGAGCTGGGAGGCCCCAGCAGGAATCCTCAGAACCTTCTGATAGCCCAGAGGGCCCCCTCGGTCAGTGAGATTCCCCGAAACAAGGCGACAGGTAGAATCATCACCCCCACAGACTCCACAGCCATCTGGACGCCTGCCAGAGCCAAGGATCCCATCACAGCCAGGGCTCTGGAGAGAGTGAGATGAGGCAGGGGCCACGCAGAAGCCAGACACCACCTCACACCCACCCTGGTCTACCTGGGACCCATAGTCACCACCTGTGTTGCTGTTTGTGCTACAGGTGAGGTCATGTTCTTTTGTCACCCCACCACCTCCAGCCAGACACAGGGACGCATGTATGAGCCTGTTAGGGTCCTTCCTGAAGGTCAGGGTTTTGCTTGGCCCACCTTGGCAAGTGAGAATCTTCCCTTGGTAATCTTACTTAGTCCGTTTGGTGTTTTGTTGTAATGAGGAATGTGTGTGTGCTTGGGTGTACACACTCTGTCCTCCCTCACCAGACAGTGTCCAGCCACACAGATGTCTGGGGCTCCAGGCTGACACAGGGTCCCATCCTGGACCTTTTCAGTGTGACGGACATAGAAGCGGAAACCACGGGGACGGCAGTTCAGTTCACAGCGTTGGGAGCCCTGGACTAAGGCACAGGATAGAGGGTGGTTAGCTAGGGCATGTGGGGCAAAGCCCAAGGCCTGGCAGCAGCTTTGCCTGGATGAGCTGTGAGCGCTAGCTCACTATGGATGGAAGGAACATGACAATCCAAATGGTGAAAAGCTGGTCAAGTCAACTGAGGTCACTAAGACCATCAAGGGAGTTTTGAACTGAAAGAGAGATCCTTGACACTGATGATTATGTGAGCTCAGAGTTCATGAGGGCTGGTTCTGGTTCAAGTTGTCATGGGCCTAAAATCAAGTGGTTGGCAACTTGGGAGCACTTGATACAACAGTACCCAAGATCCATGGCACCCCCACCCTGCTGTCACCACTGGGGAGCATCTCTCCAACCATGGCCCTCTTGTGTAACATCTACCCCACCTCCAGGGATGGACTTTTTCCTGAAGAATCCAGATAAAGTGAACTCTGGACAACTCCCCCTCCTAGGCTGACCATCCACAACCATCCAGCAGCTATAATGATCCTGTCTGGAAGCCCCTCCCCTTTTCAGGCCTGTGCTGAATCTCCTCACCCCAGCCCTAGGGAAAGAAAGAAGGGTCTATATGTAGAACAGGAGGCTAGAAATCTTTCAGGGCTGGGAGTAAGCAAGTGTTTCCTCCCCGCCTTTAGCCCCAATCCTGAGCCTCCCCTGCCCAGCAGCTGAGCTAGCAACCTCACCTTCTGTGAAGGGCTCCCACTGGTACAGCTGGCCCATGAATTCCTGGGAGTCAAAGGCTGCACACTGAAGGGCCCGGGGGTCAGGCTGCTCAGGGGGGCAGGGCTGAAGTGGGGGATACAAAGTAGTCAGAGCTGGGGAGGGAACAAGGGTGTGGGTCAGGACTGACTTTAGGGAGCAAGAGGGAAGGTCTGTTCTATGGAAGAATTCTGAGGCCCCTACTCTGAGGGGCCAGATATCCAGGCCCTTCTCCGTCAGGTCCAGACCAATCAAGCTGAGAACCTGGACTTAGTGTCAGGGAAGCAGAAGTGGAAGTCTGGGTGGGGGTCCAGGAAAGAACTCACTGCTTGGCTGCAGGCTCTCAGCTGCTCACTTTCCCCAGAACATCTTGGGACAAGGCTACTGGAAGCAAAGAGGCTCCACAGGGAGCTGGAGTGGGGGCCAGCACTCAGCAGAGGCAGCCAGCCATCTGAGTGGTGAGGGACAGACTGCATGCGCCTGTGAAGATTCCCCTCAGATCTCCAATGCCCCTGCCTCTGCCAGCTCCGTCCCTGAGGTACAAAAGGGAAAGGATCAGGGTATCTCCCTGATACCTGGGGACTGGCCCAACCCTGAGAACTTTGGATTCTCTGCTGAAGGGTTGCATGGAAGAAGCCACTTTCTGTTAAGGAGGGAGTGGGCGAGGTAGGCTCTGTGCCAGCAGCCTTGGCTCCATGGTGGGGCTGTTGGGGGGCCTGCCTGGCTTTGGGGGACACTTCTGTCTGAGCAGTTTCAGGGCTTAGGGGTTCTACTGGCGGTGATGGCGTGTAGACAGACAGTTCTATAGGAGGGAGCCGAGTTTGGGGTCTGTGGTTTGCAGAGGTTGGCTCTGCTTTTGGAGTCAGGGATGAAAGGGGCTCCTCCCCTCCAGAAAAGGTCTGGGAAAGCTCAGGTCTGGGCGGCCTCCGGGGGTGCCTGCGGTTCCGATGCAGTGGCAATGCAAAGGGCACTTTTCCATAGCCAAACATTCCTGGCTTGATGGGGTCTCGATCCCGGGACCTGAGAAGGTATTATAGAAGACATAGGGTCACAGCTCTGGCCATCTCTTGCCCTGTGTCCCCAGTCTACTTCTGGGCACCAAAGATTAAGTGTTCCTAAGCCATGTGTCCTTTCTACCCTTTTCCTTTATTCTGAGCCCTGCCCCTTGCCGAAGGCCTACCTGTTCCCTTAAAGCCTCACCTCCTAGCCCCTTGAATCTCCTGAGTCTCCTCTCTCCCTACTTGGGAAGCAGGACCTTGAAATGGGCCGCCTCCTTCCCAAGGCTGTGGCCTGTAGAGGGGGATTGTTTCTCGGAATATCTGGGGTCTGGGTCTCGGACCTGGAGAGAGGAGGGCTTCTGGGTGTCTTGGGGGCTGGGGAGGGAGGGGCAGGCTTGGATGGAATTGAGCTATAGGAAGCTGACATGTCCGGGTCCTGTGCTGCACTCCTATCCCACAGGGCTGGGAGCAAGAGGCCCACTGGTCCCAAGGTCCCCAGACACCTTCAGGGGTCTGGCCCACCCCTGGAGGTGTCTGAAGAGACTGTCCAGACAACACCTAAATAGAGAAAAAAGGTCAGACAAAATTAGGATCTTACAGGGAATTGTACAGAGTACCTATCTAGTCCAGAGATCGAGGCTCTAGGAGTTGTTACTGGCCCAGAGTCATATTCAATACTAGAGGCAGGGCTGGAACTTGGAGAGAGCTGGTGGAGAGGCTGGGTGGGCCAAGTGTGATTGGAAGGGGCCTTGGCTTAGCAGAGGCTATGGAAAATGGAAGCGTGGCCTGGAGAAGTTATGGGAGATTGAGGGGGTGATAGTCACAGACAGGCAGCAGCTGCTCACCTGTCCAGAGGTCAACTCCAGATCCAGGCAGAGCTGAGGGAAGGACAGGAGCAGCATCAGACACAGCTGGGACCTGCAAGCCAGAGGCAGGAGGGGGGTCAGACTGGACCCAGAGGAGGTGTTGCAACACTGCTTCCTCCCCCAGCAGGCACCCCACTTCCTGACAGCTTCTCAAGAAGCTGGGCAGGGCCTGTGGCTTAGTGAGTAGGGCACTGGCCCCATATACCAAGGGTGGCAGATTCAAACCCAGCCCCCGCCAAACTGCAACAAAAAAATAGCCAGGCATTGTGGCAGGCGCCTGTAGTTCCAGCTACTCAGGAGGCTGAGGCAAGAGAATCGCCTAAGCCCAGGAGTTGGAGGTTGCTGTGAGCAGTGTGATGCCACAGCACTCTACCGAGGGCAATAAAGTGAGACTCTGTCTCTACAAAAAAAAAAAAAAAAAGAATTAGAAGCTGCTCATCATTTCCCCTGCTCCTCCCAGTGGTTCCTTTTCCCTCACTGTTAGAAGCAGAGCTATTCCTCCACCCATGTGCCCCTCTTACCTGCTCACCCACTTCTCCATACTCCTCCCTGGATTGTCACAGGGCTGGGGAGGAGGGGAATGGACACAAACTCTACTCGGGCATTCGGATGAGGAACTGTGCACGCTGCAGGGACAGAAGCCTGGTGGCCCCCTCTTTAGGCTCTGGCTGGGAAGGATGACTCCTCAATGGACCTCTCAGAGAGGATGGACCACCCTTGTGAAGCTAAGGGTGGAAGCAGGAAGGAATGTTGCCTTTGTTCATCCGCAGAGGCTACAGGGTGGGGTCTGACCTCAGCCTCCCAATTTAAGACTCACACTCTCTCCCCAGGGTCCTATAAGAGCTTCTCAGCTCCTCCCTAATTCCCACCTAGGGGCTGCTCTGGGCTAACTCAGGCACACACAGGCAGACTCTTTCCTAGGGTGGTTTTCCATCCAGCTCCCCTTCCTGCCCCAAACGGTAACTAGAAAGTGAGGAGGGGGGCTGGGGTTAGAATATGCCAGACACCCCCTCTGAGGATCTGACAAGATACCCCTTGGGTTTTCCAGAAGCAAGACATTCCCAGCCATCCTTGTGGCTACCTGCCTCCCAGCTTCTCCTTCTCTTCTTATCTAAACTTAGGGAACAGGTAGGCACATCTCTGCCTGCCTCAGACACTTTTTGGCCAAGGGATAAACTAAATGATTTAAGCTCTAGAGAAGAAACCAGCGATTTAACCTCCCCTATGGGTGCCAGCAACCAGCACTGGTCCAGCGAGGGCTTGTTTCCTGTGCAGGTATAAGGGCTGGGGGAACCTGGGAAGGAGAGGTGCAGCTGGGGCCGCCCTTGTGCCCCACTCACAGGCCTCACATTCTGGAGAGCCAGCCAGTCCATCCTGAAGTCTAGCTTTGAACACTGAGGGAGTGTGGCCTGCGATCCTCCCCTGGCCTTAAAGCTTGACTCTCTCTACCCATCCCCTTCCCACCCTCACCCTCATCTTGTTCTAACTTCTGCTTTCCAGGAAAAAAAGAACCATTTCTGTTGGATCTGAAAGGCACCCAGGAGAGGAATCCAAGGAGTCATTGCAGAGGTGAGCTGGCTAAGGGACAGGAAAATGACAGAGGGAAGAGTAAGAACATTCAGCTCTACTCTCCTCCTCCCCTCCCTGAGAGCCCAGGGCACAGGAATTTGAGGGAGGGATCAGAATGGCTAAGCCAGAATGTGCAGGGTCACCTTGGCTGCTTGGACTTGGGTAAGGGACTGCTAACGGCCACTTCTTGCCCAGGTTGGGCTTGGCACTGAAGTCCCCAAGTCTGCCCTGACAGGAGTAAGAGACCAGATTCTCTGGAGAAGGGCCTGAGCTCCACCCAGACATTCAGCTGGCTGTCTGACTCTGTTACTGAGGTTGAAGGGAAGGAGAGTTAGGGGTCACTGTCTGCTCCTTCTCATGCAGGGTCCCTTCTCTAATCCCTCTCTGCTTCTGCTTCTCTCTGCCACCCCAGGTCTCTCCTTGCTTCCTCTTTGCGGGTCTACCCAGTACACATAATCCTGTCCTGGGCCGGCTTTGGCTTTGGCAGTTCCCTGGAGAAGTGAGGGGTGGGGGTGACGTTAGCTCCTGGGGCCCAGGCCAGGCCTGGCTCCCTCTCTGGAAAAGTCCCATCCCACCCTCTCCTGCACAGCTGGGCAGGGGGCCCATACCCCCTTCCTCTGTGGAACACAATACACATTTGTGCTTTTCACCCTTTTTCATGCCTTTCATCTGGTGTCTCTCACTGCCTGGGGTGGGGAAAGTAGAGGTCAGAAGTGGTGCTCAGGGGCCAGGCTGGACCCTGGTTTGGACAAACCTGGGCTCCTCCTGGTCACACCCAACTAGCCAGTGATGGTCTCTACCTGCACAGGGCTTAACCCCTTCAGCCCTGGAGGGACTCACCTCTGGGTAATGGGGCATTGCTGGGGGGAGGAGGCTGGACAGTATGTGTCTGGGCTCGGGTGGAGAGTCCCTGTCCTGCTTAGAGTTCCTGGTCCTTCTAGAGCCCTCCACTGCAGGGTCCTGGAGGACCATCTGGTGTCTTTTTCTTTTCTTTTTTTTTTTTTTTGAGACGGAGCCTCATGCTATCCCCCTGGGTAGAGTGCCATGGCATCACAGCTCATAGCAACCTCCAACTCCTGGGCTCAAGCGAGTCTCCTGCCTCCGCCTCCCAAGTAGCTGGGCCCACAGGCGCCCGCCACAACGCCCGGCCATTTTTCGGTTGCAGCCATCATTGTTGTCTGGCGGGCCCGGGCTGGGGATTCGAACCCGCCACCTTAGGTGTACATGGCTGGCGCCCCAGCCGATTGAGCCACAGGCGCGGAGCCAACAGGTGTCTTTTTCTTCCTGGTCAACCTCTTCCACCATCAGGCTTGAGCTGAATCAAGGACACCCACCTGCATCCCTCCAGCCCTATCCCCAACCCCAGGAGTGAGGATGGGGTGTTAAGAGTACACGCCCTCCAAGAGCCCGCTCCCAGAGAAGGAGGGCGGAAGGAGTTGGAGAGCGCAGGGAAGTCTAGAGTATGTTTTCCAATTTTACTATGTGACTTAGTAGGAATTTTGGCTCATTCCCCGCCTCGGGCGATGGGGTCAGAGTTCCAAGGGATCAGACCCCCTCCCCAGGAATTCTACCCCAAGGGCTGGAAGATCTTTCGAGCAATCAGAGCTGGAGATAGGGTCGTGCTCTCTGCTGAAGGAGCAGGGCCGACGTGGGCTCGAGGAACCGGCAGTCTAACGGGACCGCTGGAGAGTACCTATCCAGGTGGCGGGACGAGGACTCAGGGAGGGTCCCTACCTGCTCTGCGCGCCCCAGATGTCCAGTTAACTCTTCTGCGCTCTCTCGAGGCAGCCTTGCTCCGCTGCTGCCACTTCGGCCCCTGAGACCGGCTACGGACACTACCGCCTCCGGCCGCGACTCCGCCCTCGCGCCCCGCCCCCGCCAGCGCCCCACCCGCCCGGCATGCGCCCCTCAGCGGCCCAGGGATGGAGCCGCTGACCCCGCAGGGCCACCCACGCGGGGACTGCGGGCCTCGGCAGCCCTTGCGCGCTGGGCGCCCCCGGACGGCTAGAGGAGGAGAAGCCCAGACGGTCCCATCCTGGATCCGAGGCAGCTGTAGCTCGTGGGCACTGTTCCTGGGCCCGCCTGGGGCCCACGACTTCAGCGCTCTGGGCTTCCGGACCGGCTTTGGGAAGGCGGCGGGACGGCCTCGAGGGCCGCCACGGGACTGGGTAAGCGCGGTTCGGCGGCCCGCACAACCCGCGGGGCCGAGAGCGGACTGCGCCGTGGACCCCAATAGCCCTGAGTGACCCCGGATCCGCGTCTGTCAAGGTCCTCTCCTCCATGCGGTCTCCCTTGCAAACCCAATTACCCCTGCCTGTCCCACGTTGGGCAGCGAACCCTGCGGTTCTGGTTGTGGGGGACCTCTGTGAGCTTCGGTTTCTTCATCCGTAAAATTTTATACTGAGGATTTAGCAGAAGGAAAGCGCGCTGACCTATGAGTCAGACTGATCTGGATTTGAATCTCAGCTCTAGCACTTGCCAGTTCTGTGTTCTTCGAAGAATAAATACTCCAGCCTCTCCGTGCTGCAGTTTCTTTACCTGTGAAATGGGGCTAATCTGATACGTGAGACGGGCTTGGAGATATCTGTTTACCCGTTTATCTCTGCAGGAATGCACCCCAAGCTGGGTAGCGTTGGTAACATCTGGGGACGAGCGCAGGGTTGGGAAGGAAAGAAAAAGGCTTTTTGGCTTGGAGCCTGTAGCTCAGCGGCAGGAGCGCTAGACACATACACCAGAGCTGGCTGGTTGAACCCAGCCTGGGCCTGCCAAACAACAATGACAATTGCAACAACAACAAAAATAGCCCGTGTTGTGGCAGGTGCCTGTAGTCCCAGCTACTTGGGAGACTGAGGCAAGAGAATAATTTAAGCTCAAGAGTTTGAGGTTTGTGAGCTCATGGCACTCTAGTGAGACTCTGTCTCAAAAAAAAAAAGGAAAGAAAGAAAAGAAAGAAAGAAAGATAAAATGAAAAAGGCTTGCTTTTTTGGATTGCTTGAGCTCTCAGATTGGAGACCAGCCTGCGCCAAAGCAAAGTCTCTAAAAATAGCCGGGCATTGTTGCAGGCTCCTGTAGTCCCATTTACAGGAGTGAGGCTCTTCCTGTTTTTTTCTCTGTGTTAGTATGTTGTTTGAATTTTCTGCCCATAATTAGTTACCTTAAATATACACAAAATGACTGGCACAAATAGATAATAAATGGTCATTACTATTTTTAATTTTTTTTTTTTTTGAGACAGAGTCTCACTATGTCTCCTTGGGTAGAGTGCTGTAGTGTCACAACTGACAGCAACCTCAAACTCTTGGGCTCAAGTGATTCTCTTGCCTCAGCCTCCCAAGTAGTTAGGACTACAGGCACCTGCCACAACCCTGGATATTTTCTTTTTTTTTTTTGAGACAGAGTTTCACGATATCACCCTCAGTAGAATGCGGTGGTGTCGCAGCTCACAACATCCTCCAACTCTTCGGCCAAAGCGGTTCTCTTGCCTCAGCCTCCCAAGTAGCTGGGACTACAGGCACCCACCACAATGCCTGGCTATTTTTTTGTTCTTGTTGTTGCAGTTGTCATTGTTGTTTTAGCAGGCCTGGACCAGGTTTGAACCTGCCAGCCTTGGTGTATGTGTCTGGCGCCATCACCACTGTGCTATGGGAGCTGAGCCCCAGCTATTTTTGTGTTGCAGTTGTTGTTGTTTTACCTGACCCAGGCCAGGTTCGAACCCGCCAGCCTCTGTATATGGCCAGCGTCCTGTCTACTGAGCTACAGGTGCTACCTTCCTTTTTTTTTTTTAGACAGAATCTCCTCTGTTGCCCAGGCTAGAGTGCCATGGCATCAGCCTAGCTCAAACTCCTAGACTCAAGCAATCCTCCTGCCTCAGCCTCCCGAGAAGCTGGGAATATAGGTGCCTGCCACAACAACCAGCTAATTTTTCTCTTTTTGGTAGAGATGGGGGTCTCACTCTTGCTCCTGAGCTCAAGTGATCCTCTTGTCTTGGCCTTTCAAAGTACGACATGAGCCAACACGCTTGCCTTTTTTTTTTTTTTGAGGCAGGGTCTTGCTCTATTGTCAGAGCTAGAGTGCAGTGGTGTCATCATAACTCACTGGAGCCTTAAACTCCTGGGGTCCAGGGATCTTTCTACCTCAGGCTTCCAAAGTGCTGAAATTAGAGGTGTGGGCCCCACATCCAGCACCTGGTAGCAACATTGTCCTGCATCTCCACAAAATATTGGAGGTCTTTGGTCCCTCACCTAATATTCCTTGGGCACCTATTGCAGTTGTTGAAGATACAATTAGCAGACAATCTCTGGGCTCGGCACCTGTGGCTCAATCGGCTAAGGCGCCAGCCAGGTACACCTAAGGTGGCGGGTTCGAATCCCCAGCCCGGGCCCGCCAAACAACAATGATGGCTACAACCAAAAAATGGCCGGGCGTTGTGGCGGGCGCCTGTGGTCCCAGCTACTTGGGAGGTGGAGGCAGGAGACTCACTTGAGCCCAGGAGTTGGAGGTTGCTATGAGCTGTGATGCCATG
>CAUYQV010174334.1:0-12988 GCA_963574575.1 Galagoides demidoff | reverse complement strand
CAATATCACAATGCTTCTGTTCGTGTAACTTACCTTACTTAATAATGGTCCCAAAGGACAAGAGTATTGATGCTGGGAATTTGAAAAAAACCAAACATAAACCATAAAGTGTTTCCTTTAAATAGAAAAGTTTACCATAGGTATGTACACATGGGGGAAAAATACAGTACATACAGGTTTCAGTACTACCTGTCATTTATGGCATCCACTAGGGGTCCTGGAATGTATACCTGGTAGGTAATAGAGGACTACCTCCTTATAATGCATTTCACTATGTGTAACATACGTGGAACCTTGTCTTTCTCAAAGAGAGATTTTTATTCACATGCCCATTGAACATTTTCAAAAATCATGTATGGCTCACGCCTGTAATTCTAGCACTTTGGGAGGCCAAGGCAGGTGGATCGCCTGAGCTCAGGAGGTTGAGACCAGCCTGAGCAACAGTGAGACCCTGTCTCTACTAAAAATAGAAAAGCTGAGACAAGAGGATCACGTGAGGCCACGAGTTGGAGGTTGCTGTGAGCTACAGTGGTAAGGATGACATTTTATAATTTAGATAATCGATCTCTTCCCAATCTTTTGGGAAGGGATTGATTGCTTCATAAATGTCACTAGCCAAACTAGTTATCTATCTTAAAGAAAATAAACTTAGGCTTGGTGCCTGTGGCTCAAGTGGCTAAGGCACTAGCCACATACACCTAAGGTGGTGGGTTCGAATCCAGTCCGGGCCCATCAAGCAACAATGATGGCTGTAACCAAAAAATAACCGGGCATTGTGGTGGGCACCTATGGTCCCAGCTACTTGGGAGGCAGAGGCAGGAGAATCACTTGAGCCCAGGAGTTGGAGGTTGCTGTGAGCTGTGATGCTACAGCGCTCTACTGAGGGTGATAGCTTGAGGCTCTCTCTCAAAAAAAGAAAAGAAAAGAAACTCAAACCTCTCATGTAAAATAAACAAAAACATTACTAAACTTCAAATGGATTAAAAGACTTAAATGTGACCCAAAAAACGCATGTGAGAATATGTAGGAGTTTACATATAAAGTCAGGAGCCAGGAGATAATTAGCTTCTTAACCCAAACTGGAAAATCACAAGTATTTTTTTTTTAAGTAGACATATTGGACCATAGAAAAATTTAATACTATGAAAAAAACAATGATAACATATATCTACAATTTAGATAAGAAGGTAAAGTTGTACATTTTGGTTTCTAGTGAAAATATGAGTAAATTAAGCTTTTCTGGAAAGCATTACTGATAATCTAGAAATCTAATTTTAGGAAATAGACACACAGAAACAAAAATATTAATAGATAAGGGATGTACATATATGTATACACAAAGTATATATGCATTATAACATTGTTCACAGTGGCAAAAGGGTGAATGCCTTTCTTTTTCTATTTTTATTTCTAAATTTTTTAATTAAATTGAATTAATATGAGGATATAATCTTTAGGTTACTTTGTTCTCACATCCAGGATAAAGTTCCATTTGTAGAAGAGCCCCTCACCCAGGGGGCATGTTATACACCCTAGTAATGTGGACATTAGGTGAGATACCGCCTCATGTCCTCCCTCCTCTCCCCTCCAGCTTCCTTCTACCCCTGAATTAGAGTAAGTTAGTGTTTTATTGTTCTTATGAGCATATAATCATTTATATATTAATTTCATATTAGTATGGAGTACATTGGATATTTATTTTTCCATCCTTGCATTACTTTACTACCGAATGCCTTTCAAAAGAGACATTGTTGGCTCGGCACCTGTGGCTCAATCGGCTAAGGCACCAGCCACATACACCCAAGGTGGTGGGTTCAAATCCAGCCCGGCCACCAAACAACAATGATGGCTGCAACCAAAAAGTGGCCAAGCGTTGTGGCGGGCGCCTGTGGTCCTAGCTACTTGGGAGGCTGAGGCAGGAGATTCGCTTGAGCCCAGGAGTTGGAGGTTGCTGTGAGCTTTGATGCCACAGCACTCTACCCAGGGGGACAGCTTGAGGATCTGTCTCAAAAAAACAAAACAAAACAAAAGAGACATTGTTGAATAAATTCTGTTATGACTTCAAAATAGAATATTCTATAGTCACCTTAAAAACATGAATCAGTTCTATACTACCAGCTTTCTTTGAGCAATTTCCATAAGGTAAATTTGAATAAGAACATAAAATGTTGGCTCGGCGCCTGTGGCTCAATTGGCTAAGGCGCCAGCCATATACACCTAAGGTGGCGGGTTTGAATCCCCAGCCTGGGCCCACCAAACAGCAATGATGGCTGCAACCAAAAAATGGCCAGGCGTTGTGGAGGGCGCCTGTGGTCCCAGCTACTTGGGAGGCGGAGGCAGGAGACTCGCTTGAGCCCAGGAGTTGGAGGTTGCTATGAGCTGTGATGCCATGGCACTCTACCCAGGGGGATAGCTTGAGGCTTCATCAAAAAAAAAAAAAAAAAAAAAAAAATTCTTACTACTGACTGAGCACAGTGGCTCACATCTGTAATCCTAGCAATCCAGGAGGCCAAGGCAGGTGAATCACCTAGGTTCACAAGTTCAAGACCAGCCTTAGCAAGAGCAAAATCTCCGTCTCTACTAAAAATAGGAAAACCAGCAGGGCCTGAGCTGGGCGTAAAGTCTTAGCTACTCGGGAGGCTGAGGCAAGAGGATCACTCAAATTCAGGAATCTGAGGTTCCGATGAGCTATGACGCCATGCCAGGGCAAGAGTGAGACTCTGTCTCAAAAAAATTAATAAAAATAAATAAATTCTTACAACTTTTCTGAGTTGTTTGAAAATTTGCATATTACAGGGGCCAAATAACACAATGAAGATGCTACTGCACATCCACAGTAGTAGTAGCATCCAGGACAGTGAAATAAAGTCAGACAACATGGATTGTCTCTCACCCTATTGACAGAAGTGCAAACTGGTGTAACCACATCAGGAAATCTGACTTATCTCATGAGTTGAAGGTAAACATACCCTGGAACTTGACATTTTTACTTCTAGGTATACACCCTGAAGCAAAGATAAGCAAACTTTCCTAGAAAAAGACAAATAGTCAATATTTTAAGTTTTCTGAGCTGCATGACCTCTATCACAAGTACAGTCATGTCCTGCATATAATGACATTTCAGTTAACAGAGAAATTAAAACCTCCAGTGAGAATGGCTCTATCAAAAAGTCCAAAAACTAACAATTTCTGGCATGGTTATGGAACGATAGAACACTCATACGCTGTTGGTGGGACTGCAAATTAGTATAACCTCAAGAAAAACTAGTATGGAGCTTCCTTTAAGAACTAAAAGCAGAACTACCAGGAGATCCAGAAATCCCAATCCTGGGTATTTTACGCAAAGGGGGGAAAAAAATACCTGCACACCAAGGTTTATGGTCGCCCAATTCACAATTGCAAAGATGTGGAAATAACTGAAGTACCATCAATATATGAGTGGATTAACAAAATACGGTGTACATATACCATGGAGACTACTCAGCCATTAAAACAAAATGGTGAATATCAATTGTAACCACCTGGAAGGGAATGGAGACCATTCTTTCAAGTACAATATCCAAAAAAAATGGGAAAACAAACACCACATATACTCACTTTTGCTTTTTTAAAGACATCTCACTATGTTGCCGAGGCTGGACTGAAGGTACTGGGCTCAAGTAACCCTCCCATCCCCAACTATCAAGTAGCTAGGACTACAAGCATACACCCCTGCACTTGGCCTAAAATAAATCTGTAAGAGAGTATGTTTCTCTATTAAGTTTATACATGCAGAAAAGTCTATACTAAAATATAATTGTCTAACACTAAGTAAAGGAAGACAGATAACTTTTATTTTCTTGTAATTTGCACATATTTTATCAAATTTCTCCTGCAGCTATTTTGAATTCTGGATGCTATCAGAAGTAGTATTTTTTTTTTTTTTTGCAGTTTTTGGCCGGGGCTGGGTTTGAACCCACCACCTCTGGCATATGGGGCCGGCACCCTACTCTTTTGAGCCACAGGTGCCCACCCTATAAGTACTACTTTTTATTTTGCTTTCTAATTATTCTTTGTTTTCTTGTGTACTCTTTCATTTTGTTCTGTTATTTCAAAGTTAAAGATACTGCTGACCAATTTAAGTCCAGTAAGTATTAGACTGACATTGTAGAATCGCCACTTGCAGCACCACTAAAGATTTCTACATGTGTTCAAATCTACTGAGACTGGTTTATGTTTTTATCACTAGTACAGGTTAAGCACTTTTTCTCTGTGTTTCAACAGAAGGTAAAAATCTAGTGGAAAATTGATTTTCAAATGTATTTTCTAGGAGCAAAAATTTTCCTTCAAAGGAAATCCTATCTAGATGACTGCTTCAGAATTTTTTTTTTTTTTACCTCTGGTTGAGGTAAGACTGGAGCTGAAAGCACTGCCCAGCCAGCCCACTAAGATGCCAATCCTACTCTGTTGTGACCCCATTCCCAAAAGTATGGTCAGAAAAACCTCTGCAACATTGTTAACTGCACGAACAATGTATGGAAGACTGATGGTAACAGATTAACTGAAACGGAACAGGTGGCTGGCTAACAGCAATCTCTCTACTGTGCTATGGCTCAGAAGGTTTGCTCACAAGTTGTTAACATGAAAATTGAAATATGGCATACAGCATGGAGGAAGCAGTTTAGGACGAGGAACCTGCATATTATATAAAGGTTGAGATTAATGCATACATCTGCTAGTTACTATGCAAACCATTTTACTTATACTATCTCATTTTATCCTACCAACAACCCTATAAGGTAGATATCACCTTAGTTTCACAACTGATTATTATGAGTAGAAATAAAACTAGATTTCCAACCAGTGTCTATTCAACATTGAAGCCCACTAGGTTATGAGGTCTCCAAACAAATAAAGAGATACAATAATATTATGCAGGAGAATTGAACAAATATAACATCAAAAGCAATAAAAGACAAGGTCATCAATTAGAAACTTGAATCTTAATTCCTTTTCAGTAAAGAATATGACAATAAGAAGCAAAATTGTAATATAACTAGATGCCGTAAGAAATCTTACAGGTAAAAATTTAAGAGGATGTCAAAGCACAAATTACATACAATCAACACTCATTCTAGAGTATTTAAATTGAGGGTTAACAACAGCAAATATTTCTCTCAGAGCTAACACTACATTATTTTGCTTTAGCATTTGCTTTGTTTACATATATCTCTATTGACAGTAATTTTTCTCCTTAATTGACGATTTACCTCTTACTTTGCATTGCAGAAGGGAAAACTTTTGACACTCAAATATGCAACCAGGGGAATATTTGAGAGGAGGCAGCTATGTTTTAGAAATCTCCATGTCTTCCCAATAGTCTTTCACTGTGTTTTAACTAAACATCCAATTTATAGATAAAAATATATTACAAATTTTCTCAGCAAACATTTTTCTGATTAAACAAAATTTTAATTACATACCTATGCTCCCCACATTAATATAAGAATAATTATAATTTATTGCCTGTATTGTTTTTGCCCAAATAGTTTTTATTGAATCTAGCAAAACTGAAGTTAAGGCCAAATGTGTTAACCGGCCGTGGGTCTTTGACGATCACTTACTATAGCAACAAAGGAAATAAATCATTATCTTTGAACATACATATATATATATTTGTCCTAATATAATTTTAGGTTCTAACTAAACAAATCCCATATCAATACCTAAGTACCTCCAGTGCTTCACCAAGTATAATAGGACACCTCAAGCTTTCCCTAAATTCAAGTATTTATATTGACAATGCCACAGTTATTTCTAAGCAATTAACTGCTTACTTAAATGTCAGGGAAGCAGGGGAAACCCACTTCAGTTCAACTGCCACACAACAGAATACTTGTCCAAATAGTCTTCTGCTTTAAAAATAGAGTCAAGATACAATTTTAAACAACAAAAAAATCTTGAGAACAGGCTATTAAAGAATACAATTTCCTTTCATTGAAATTTCTACCCCCCCCAAAATTATATAGTCTTGCTTAGATTAAAAATTGTAGATAAAATTCTAAGAAATTCAATGTGTTTCTAAACCTGTCACCCAAAGTAACCACATACATTCCAAATCCTGCACATTCGATCTAAAATTCGTATCATTCCCTGCTTTCTAGCCTCTAAGTAAATATTTTGTTCTTCCTTAGTGAATTAAAAGGTGTATCTATTTGTCAAACACATTCTAAATCTTCATTTATATATATAGTTATAATCAAAATTGAATGGCCAATGTAAGAGAATTCTTACTAAAAAATGTAAGATGACTATCTGAAACTTTATTAATTAGTATAAACTGCTATTGACTTCATTCAAATTCCTAAAATAATCTTGAGTATTCTCTCTTCTCCTGCTTTCGCCTTAAAAACTACTGGTGAAAATAAGAGTATGTTTAATCTTCTCAGGATTCCCTAAATGAGGTTACCTGCTGCACACCTAAAAAATAGTCATTCTTGGGAAGAGCAAGACAAGATTAAATGTCTTCCTGCTTCTACCAAAAGAGAATATGAGTAAAAACAGATACAGTGAAACAATTATAAAAGCAGAGTAACAGAATTGAAAGAATATAGTTTTCATAATCACAGAAACCTGTCTTAAAAATCTTAAGTTAACCTCCTCAACCACCTCAGTTTCCTCAATGATAAAATGAAGAAAATAATACCTGCCTCATGCAGCTTTGGTCTGGGATTAAATAAGTAAAGTGTCTAAAGTAAGCCTAACAAACAGCATATCCTTAAATGGTAAATACTTATTATTACTATCTATAATGTACTTTTTTTATTAGTTTTTATTTCCCAGGCTTTTTCCCCAAGAAAGTGAAATGTGTACTACAACTAAAGCAGTTTCTATAAATTTGTCATTTTATTAGTTAAACTAACACACAACTTGGTCTTTAGAGGGTATTCAAAATAACTGATAAAAGCAAGCTAGGTTATCACTGCAACATCTTACAGTCAAGGTATATAGAAAACTGATCTTAATCTTTCCATCATACATTCTCATCAACAAAATGTTTGGAGCACATACTTCTAATATATGTATATTTAAACATTACGTGCAAGCATTACTCTTATTATCATGTATTATACTTAAAACATTCCCTACAGACTGCCCCCAAAAATGTAGAGAGGACAAGATTAAAAGTTTATGTGTATATTGTATTCTTTATTTCCTTCCCACACTTCCAAATGATAATCTTAGGCACACTGTTTTAGAACCACAGGTCTATGACTCTAGTCTCTAACTAAAGGTATAAATAAGGCTTCCTAGAGATTTAAGCTTCTATGAGCTTCCAATCAACAATACTCAATCATGTTTAGAAATAGTTTGGACAGGAGTTTTATATTTGAATCCACACATCTCTCTTCATCCCTGGTCCTTACATAAGTATGCACATTATTTCCCAGCAAAGCTTTTTAAGATTACAGATTCCCAGCTGGACACAGTGGCTCAAGCCTGTAATCTTAGCACTCTGGAAGGCCAGGGCAGGCAGATCACTTGAGCTCAGGAGCTCAAGACCCAGCCTAAGCAAGAACAATACCCCATCTCTAAAAATAGCTGGATGTTGTGGCAGGTGCCTGTAGTCCCAACTACTCGGGAAACTGAGGCAAGAGAATCACTTGAGACCAAGAGTGTGAGGTTGCTGTGAGCTGTGAAGATGCCATGGCCCTCTACTGAGGGTGACAGTGAGATTCTGTCTCACAAAAAAAAGATTACAGATTCCTAGTGCCACCAAGACCAACAGATTAAAGCCCTGAAGTATATTTTTTAATAGGTCATTAGTTGTTCTGACATACATCACTGGTCTAAAGAGTGTATCTCAAGAAAATAATCCTCTTTTCCAAAATAAACTTATTAAGTCCTAGAAATACCACTATCTGCTCTAGCATTTGATTATTTTATTATAATTCATCTATTCTCTTCTAATTACTAGAGGTACCATAATAAGTGAATATATGTAGGGAGTATATGTAGTATTTTGATACAAGCATATAATGTTTAATTATCTAATTATGATAATTGGGGTAACACCTCAAGCATTTATCACTTCTTTGTGTGAGGAACATTCCAATTCCACTCATTAGTTATTTTAAAATACACAAAAAATTATTGTTGAGTACAGTTATCCTCTTGTGCTACCAAATACCAGACCTTATTCACAATATTTAATTGTACTTTAGTACCCAGTAAGCATCACCACTTTGTCCCCCACTCCTCATTACCTTTTCAACCTCTGGTAACCATTATTCCATTATGCTTCAATTTTTATCTCCCACATATAAGTGAAATCATGCAGTATTTGTCTTTCTGTGCCTGGCTTATTTCACTTAACATAATGACCTCCATTTCCACCCATGTGGTTGCAAATACGAGATTTCATTCCTTTTTACAGCTGAATAATACTCCATTGCCTACATGTACCATTACTTTACCCATTCATTCACTGACAGACACCTAGTTTGATTCCACATCTCAGCTACTGTGAATGGTACAGCAATGAACATGGAGTGCAGTATCTCTTTAATACACTGATTTCCTTTCTTTTGGATATGTACCTAGCAGTAGGATTGCAGACACATAGAACAGATCTGAAACAGAATAGAGAACCCAAAAATAAATCCACACACCTACAGTGAACTCATTTTTAACAAAGATGCCAAGAATATCCATTGGGGGAAAACGTCTCTCAAGTAAGTGGCATTGGGAACAGTTGATATCCATATTCAGAAGAATGACCCTATCGCTTGTCATACAAAAAATCTTAAGTCTAGGCTGAGCACAGTGACTCATGCTCACAATCCTAGCACTCTGAAAGGCCAAACTAGGAGGGCTGCTTGAGGCCAGGAGTTCAAGACCAGCCTAAGCAAGAGTAAGACCCTGCCTATACAAAAAAATAGAACAGTTAGCCAGGTATGTTGGCATGCAAATGTAGTCCCAGTGATTTGAGAGGCTGCGAAAGGAGTTACTTGAGCCCAGCAGTCTGAGGCTGCTGTGAGCCATGATAACACTAGTGCACTCTAGCCAGGTCAACAGAGTGAGGCCTTGTCGCAAAAAAAAACAAAACCAAAAAAAAAAAAAAAGCTATAAGGCCTAAATCTAAGAAACTATTAAAGAAAACATTGGGAAAACTCTCCATGACATTGATCTGGGCAAAATTTCTTATGTAACCTCAAAAGCACAAACACCCAAAGCAAAAATGAACAAATGAGATCACATCAAGCTAAAAACTTCTGCACAGCAAAGGAAACAAGCAACAAAGTGAGAAGAAAACCCCCAGAATGGGAGAAAATATATCTGCAAACTATCACCTGACAAGGGACTAATAACCAGGAATATAAGGAGCTCAGACAACCAGATAGAAGAAAAAAAAAAAAATCAATGATCTGGTTTTTAAATGGGCAAAAGATCTGAATAGACATTTCTCAAAAGAAGACATGCAAATGGCCAACAGAGGTATGTTCATCATCAGTCATTAGAGAAATGAAACCAAAACTATAATGAAATATCTTCTGAGCCCAGTTAAAATGACCTTTGTTTAAAAGACAAATAATAACAAATAACTATTAGCAAGGATATAGAGAAAGGGGAATCCTCATACTCTGTAGGTGGAAATGTAAATTAGTGCAACCATTATGGAGAACAGTATGGCAGTTCCTCAAAAACCTAAATGGAGAACTACCATGTCACCCAGTAAGTAAACTGGGTGTCCAGTTTTTAAATTGCACACGAACTTTACGGACAGCCTTTATTATCCATTTTTTTTAAAAACACTGAGGACTCACTTACAATGTACAAGCACTATTTCCAGCAAATGAGATCTACCTATAAATAAGCATAAATACCCAAAATCTCCTCTCATTTTAATAGGGTGCGATGGACAATAAATAAGAAATTATATGGTAGCAGTCCACTATAAATCAAGGAGTAGGGTTCCAGATTGATGGATTTATACCTTCATTTGTAAGGTCAGTTAAAGCCTCTCTGAGGAAGTGACATCTAAATGGAAGCTTGAATGAAAAGGAGGCCTCCATACAATATCTGAGGTAAGAGCATCATCCCCAGCAGAGGTGATAGCAGCTAGTGCAAAGCTCCTAAGAGGAAAAGGGCTGGCAGGTTGGAGGAACAGAGGGGAGGCTGACAGTGAGCAGTGGCACGTGGGGAGTGCTGGTGGAACCGGAATTCTTCTTCAGTAGGTCCTAGGTCTCAGGGAGTTGAAGAATGAATCCGCAGACCACAAATCAGTGGCAAGACAGGGTTTATTTTACAGAAAAAGCACCAGAGCTTCTAGCAGAGGGAAAGACTTAAGCCAAAAAAAAATCTCTGGGTCCCCTGTCTAGTATAGCCTAACAAATGAATGGATAAATCTCTTCAGCCAGGAGCAAAATGTCAGCGTTCCCAGGCCTAGGAAACTTACATGAAATTGACCAGGCCTGGGAAATGGGGGGAGAAGGGGGTTCCAGTTCAGCTGCAAGTACAACCAGAGGGAAACACCACCGGCGCTCCCTGAGCTGACAACCTGGATGCGTCTCCTCAGCAGTTGTCTGGCCCCTCTGGCTACTGGAGCCTCCTGCAGCCCCCTCTGCTTACCCTCCAACCCACTGGCTCCTCTGTCAACTGCCACCCCAACACCCAGAGTGGAGACAGCAGGTCTCCCCTCAGCTCAGTGGCACTGGCTGGGGTGCCACCAACCCAGTATCAGTGGGAAAGGTGGTTAGAGGTAGAACACAGGCCTGGGTGAAGCTAGACTTTCATCCTAACACTTCTAAGATCTACTAAATGGAGGTTTTAGTCAAGAGAAAGTTAAGATCCGAGTTACACTGTGATTTTTAAAAGACTGCACTTGTGCTGAATGGAAACTGAATTATATGAAAGATTAGAGCAGAAAAAAGGGAATTTCAAATCATATACATAAACAGTACACTATACCCCATGATAGTATTAATGTACACTGCTATGATTTAATAAAAAAAAAAATTTTTTAAAAGGATAGAAAAAAAAAAAGAGACCTATTTAAGAGGCTACCTGGTAATTTAGGAAAAACATGGCAGAGCCTGAACTAGGAAAACGCCAGTGAAAGAGAAACGCAGAGATTTGGGGTATACTTCAGAGGAGCTCGACTGATAGACTGCAAATGAAGGGGTGCGAGACTGAGGCTTTCGCCACTAAGCACACAGTGATGCCCTTTACTGATTGCTTTCCTGGATACTGATTATCCTCCGCTATTTATTTCACTTCTGTACAGATCTGTCTTAAGTATCTTATTGCACATTGCCTCAAATCCTTTGTGAAAAGGGGCATGGCATGAATAAACTGATTTCAAGTATCAGTTTTTCTTAAAATGAAACAAATCTGTATTAGCAAGTAAAAAGACATGTTATCAATTCCAACAATATTATATCTACAATTAAAACAAGTTATTAATGGGAAGATTATTTAAAACAAAGAATCATCTCTTTTATAATTAAATTAAAAATCTGTTGATGAAGGAAATGCTAAAAGATAATGTGATATTTTTAACATTTTATTACTATTTCTAACAAATATGAGTTCTATATTGGTAATATTATGATCAATAAAAGGCAGTTTGTCTCTCAAACACACTATGACCTAATCATTAACCTTACTGGGGGGATTAAAGAAGTTGTAAATTCTTTTGACACTTCTTTCACTGGGAGCGGAAATCTACTTGCCCTCCCCTCAAATATGGTCTAGTCTGTGACTACTCTGACCAGGTACGAGTGATACCATGGCAGCTCTAGGCTCAGTCTTTGACAGGACTAGCAGCTTCTGCCTTGTTCTTTTGGAGTCCTAGGTCACCAAGTAAGTCCAGCCACCTTGTTTGAGGGATCCCGGCAGAGTCTAGCCTTCTACAAGTCCCCATCCAGACTGCAGGCATGTGAGTGAAGCTGTCTTAGACATCCTAGACCTGACTAGTTGCCAACTAAGTAACCCCATATGACACCATGTGGAACAAAAGAATTACCCCCTTGAAGCAATATGAATCCCTGACTTTCAAAATTGTGAGATAAAATAGAATGGGTACCATTTCAAGTTTTAATGTTGGATAGCGGAATTTAGGGATATTTGTGACATAGACATAAATAACCAGAACACTTATTAATCTAAAATAAAAATTAGTTTTAAACATCTTTTCTGGCCAGGGATGGTGGCTCATGCCTATAATCCCAGCACTTCAGGAGGCTAAGGTGAGGGGATTGCTTGAGGCTAGGACTTGGGAGACAGGCCTCAGCGCCACATTGAGACCTCATCTCTACAAAACAATTTTTTAAAACTTAGCCAGATGTGGTGGCTCACACCTGCAGTCCTAGCTACTCAGGAGGCTGACACAGGAAGATCACTTGAGCCCAGGAGTTTGAGCCTATAGTAAGCTATGATCACCCCACCATACTCCAGCCTGGACAACAGAACCTGTCTCTAAAAAATAGACATTTTATTAGGCATATATCCAGAAGATATAAAATCGAATTACAACAAAGATATTTGTATCAGAATGTTTATTGCAGCCCAATTCATAATTGCTAGGTTATGGAAGAAGCCCATATGCCCATCGACCCACGAATGGATCAATAAATTGTGGTACATGTACACCATGGAATACTATGAAGCCCTAAAGAAAGATAGAGACTTTACCTCCTTCATGTTTAAATGGATGGAATTAGAAAATGTTCTTCTTAGCAAAGTATCTCAAGAATGGAAGAAAAAGTATCCAATGTACACAGCCCTATTTTGAAACTAATTCATAGCGTTTAGAGGAATGCCATAACCTAATTATAGCCTTAGAATATGGGAAGGGGGTGGGAGAGGGAAGCTGAGGAGGGTGGACGGGGGGAGAGAGGGTGATTGGTGGGGTCACCTCTATGGTTTATCTTACAGGGGTATGAGTGAATCTTTCTAAAGCAGAGTATGAATGTCTTAACTCAATAACTAAGAAAATGACATGAAG
>CAUYQV010174331.1:0-47992 GCA_963574575.1 Galagoides demidoff | reverse complement strand
TTTTTGAGACGGAGCCTCAAGCTATCCCCCTGGGTAGAGTGCCATGGCATCACAGCTCATAGCAACCTCCAACTCCTGGGCTCAAGTGAGTCTCCTGCCTCCGCCTCCCAAGTAGCTGGGACCACAGGCGTCCGCCACAATACCCGGCCATTTTTTGGTTGCAGCCATCATTGTTGTTTGGCGGCCCCGGGCTGGGGATTCAAACCCACCACCTTAGGTGTACGTGGCTGGCGCCTTAGCCGATTGAGCCACAGGCGCCGAGCTGGAAAAATAACTCTTAATGCACTACCACAGATATAGTGGCTCACTACTTTCAACAAGGAAAAGAGGAAAGAGAAAAGACCCATTGGCATAAAATGTTTCATATAGACTCCAATGGAGCTATTTAACTTATAACCATTTAAATTGAGATCTTTCCTAATAAAAACAGAAAACCCCACCAGTATTCTACTTCACTACTTTTTCTTGGACCTCTCTAAACATTAGTCAGCCATCATTTGACTTAGGCTTGGTCCACCTCCCCGACTGCTTCTGTTCATTGTGTTTCCTTCTCCCCTGTTCCCAAGAGGCAGAGGAAACAAGTGGAGAAAAGAAAGTAATTGCCATTAAGTCCCTCGTCCATGCCTGGGAACGTCATGAAGATCAGCTCCTTTTACTCTCATAAGAACATGAGGAGGGGAAAAAAAGAACATGAGGAGACAAATTTTTTTTAAACCAACTTTTCCTTCAGACTCAGAATACCACACAAGTTCACTCAGCTGGGAAAGAGGAATGCCAGGGTCACACTATTTCACGTTGTAAAAAGTATTAATAGAATGTCGCGTGGTCCACGATTCAAAATGTGCTCCACTTGATAGAACTTAGTGGGAGTGTGCCGCTGTGCAGCAGACACCTGCCTTTCCAGTATGTCCTTGAGACACATTACACTTTGTTTCAAATGAAGAAAAAATAAAGATTTGGTATTTTCTTTAAATTATGCCAATCAGCCAGTTGACTGTGTTCACTCATTTTTCATTATGAGAAAAAAGTGCAAATGGATTTTAACAAATGAAAGAACAAACTATATTTGAAATGTTAGCATTTACCTGACTGCCCTAGATGAAAAAAATTAAAATGTACAAGGTGGGCAAGAACGTTCATTTCAAGCAACTGATTTACCTAATAAAACACCCTGCTGGTGATTGTGATAAGAAATACTCATTTTTAAAGTCATCAGAATGAAAAGATAAGACAATACCGATACTTGGGGAGCTCACGTTTATCTGAGAACTCTCACAGTCCTGGCCATTTCCTTAGCCTTAGCAAAGCCCTCAGAGGCAGGACGTGGAGCTGCGTGTTCTCCCCATCACTCAGCAGCACCAGTACCATCAGCAGCTAACTCACAGGGCCCTGCCTCTCCCCGTACAGATGTGAAACAGACACAGAAGAACAACAACAAACTAGGGAGTCATATGAAGTGAAAAAGCAGTGATGAAAAGGAAATATGAGATGGTGATAGAAATTCAAGGCAGCTGGGATGTTCAGGGACGGATGTAAGGAAATAGCAGCACTTGACAAGTTTTGAAGGACAGGCAGGACTTGGAAAAGTGTAGAGACAAGATAGCTGGACGTCACAGAAACCCACAGGCAGTAATGACTTCACGGAAGGGCAAGCAGACCCTTCACCAGAGGCAGGGGGAGCAGCCGAGAACACAGGTGGAAGGCGTGAATGCCCCAGCCGAGGAGCAACACACATTTAAAGTACAAGAAACGAGGCCAGGCAGGGGCTCATGGCTGTAATCCCAGCACTCTGGGAGGCTGAGGCAGGTGGTTTGCCTGAGTTCAGGAGTTGAGAACAGCCTCAGCAAAAGAGCAAAACCCTATCTCAAAAAACCCCCAAAAAACTGGCTGGGTGTTGTGGCTCCTGTAGTCCCAGCTACTCATGAGTCTGAGGCAAGAGGGCCACTTGAGCCCAAGAGTGTGAGGTTGAGCTATGACATCACAGCACTCTACCAGGGTAAGAAAGTAAGACTCTGTCTCAAAAAAAAAAAAAGAAAGAAAGAAAGAAAAAGGAAAACAAGAAGTGATGCCTGGTTCAGTACCCACAGCTCAGCGAATAGGGCACCAGCCACATACACAGAGGCTGACCCATTCAAGCCTGGCCAGCTAAACAATGACAACCCCAACCAAAAAACAGACGGGTGCTGTGGCAGGCACCTATAGTCCCAGCTACTCGGAAGAGAATCACTTAAGCCCAAAGAGTTTGAGGTTGCTGTGAGCTGTCACAGTACTCTACCAAGGTTGACATAGTGAAACTCTGTCTCAAAAAAGAAAAAAAAAAAAAGAAGAAGAAGAAGTGATGCCTAAAATGAAATTGACTTCCATCACACCAAACTTACTGCAAAATAAAACCAAAAATAAAAAGCAATAGCTCCTTTAAATAACCAAAATGACAATGAGGATGAAGACTTGTGTAACACTTTAAAGTATTTTCACATGACACCACTGTGGAGAAGACAGTCAGACTGAATTATAATATCTGTGTTATGAATTAGAGAACTGAAGTTTGAAAAAATGAAGGTTTACTATGCTTATTTAAGTTGTGAAAGCTATTCTTGTGATCAGCCTAATGGAAAAGTTCAATAATAATCATGTCTGCTCTTACCAGAAAAAAATGTAAGGTTATAATGATGTGTATTTATCAGACTGAACAACCTGCAGAAAGACAAAATCTGAACAGCCCGGAACTCAAAGAACTACAGGGCACGTCAGGAGCACAGGGAGGACCCAGGGGTCACGTGATTCTGACTCCTGATTACCCACGGCTAATCTAACCCACCTTTCCTAATTCTATATGTGACCCTAACACCAAAAAGATTAACACTGAAATGTTGTATTGCATCAAATGTGGGGAGTTTTAGGCCATTACTTCAAGGAATTCTAAGAGCCATAATACTTTCATTTATTGGATGAACCAAGTCATTTATTTTTATTATTAAACTTAAGATAGTTGCTTTCCAATTTATTTCTCCCATTTCTTACTTAATTCTTTATCCAAGGAAGAACATTTTATTTGGACGACACTCTCATCTTCTGATATTTTTGTTCTCTAAAATGGAAAGATGCTTCTAGAATCCCTGGTTTCTCTTTGATTGATGCCTTGGCCCACACAGTTACCGTGTCTTTCCCTGAACTCCTGCTGCACTTTACCATCAGCTCCACACAGCTTATTTTGGGTGAATAATCAGCTAGATATAAACTTACAATCTGAGTTCAGACATTATACTTCTTTTTATTATATCAACCTTGTCTTACTGACCTCCACCAATCCCACCCAGGGTCTGAGCACATGGCATTGAGTCTTCTTTTAGTTACTGTGGCAGCAGAAACATACATCCAGTCACCTTAAGGCCCTTATGAATTTATTTTAATTGTTGAATTTTTTTAAATATAGTGATCCTTGTCTAGCATGATGTGTGCCTCAAAGATAAGACAAAAGCCAGAAGCTATCAGCTGCACCCCTGTCTGCCTCACTGCGGCCTGGGACCTAAAAGAGCCCCTAATCCAAGTAGGCAGAGTTCATGACATTCATCGAGAGCAGGGCACCAGGACCAGAATGCAGTTCTACCACTTGGATGCCATTTAGCTGTAGAGAAAACACTTAATCTCTTAATCTCAACAGTACACCACCAACCCCAAAGCATCAGTCTAAGGAGGTGTGAACCTGTGTTTCCTGTTGATCATTCCGTACATAGGAATGGCTCCCGACCACCAGACACCACCCGAGTGGTACACAGTGCAGCTGACTTGGAGTTTCGAGGCCTACAAGGGCTCCTACATATGACTCGGTCCTTTCCTTCCCTCTGACCTATGTATGTGTGGAAGACGGAACAGGAACGTCATCTGGGTATGATGAACCACTGGCTTTCAGACAACAGGAAAAATCACTGCTGCCAATTTAACGCGGTGGCAGCGAGAAGGCAGCACTGTTGTTTCATTTCAATTCACCTCTAGGGCGTGCAACCAGACCAAGGGTGGCGGCACGTGGAGAAATCTGGACTCTCCGTTGGGGACTGATAAGGTCATGAGATTCTGCAGAGACAAATAAATTAACCAGCCACTGGATCAATCAGACGAGGGAGCTGGAAACAGTGGGACTCCCTTCTCTTTCTAAAGAAGAGCAAGAAAAACTTCCCCCCATGGTGTGACCTCTTCATAAATTTACTCTGCAGAGATCCCCTACTGAGAAGGAAATCGGGAAGCAGTAGAGTCCCAGATGCGCCAGACATGTACAGAATGGCTGGTTGATCTTTTTATGAGCTATTTCAGATGACAGTACTTTTTCAGAGCATCTCACAGAGCACTCCAAATAAAGTATAAAATTTCCATTTAACTAACTGTACAGTTTGGGTGTCTGTGCTCTTCACAGTCTCCTGGGGGTCAGGGGAAGGAAGGAAGGAGATGCAGACCCAAGCTGCAACAAATGTGTCGACTAAGGCCTCTAAGAGAACACTTGTCCAACTCCTCTTGCGATTTTTCATTTTGTTGTAAATGCTGACCACCAAGAAGGGCTCTTGAGATGAAGCCATTTTTGGTTGCCAAGGAAATTCCCACAGAGCCTGAAAAGTTCTCTCAGAGCTGGGAATGGTAACACGTTCAGCTGGCACAGTAGGAAAGGCACAGGTGGCCAAGGATGCAGCCACTGCACTTTGCAACTCCTCACCCCAAAATATGGATGACTAGCCAGGTTGGATATCCAGTCGGACTGTCAGAACAAACCCAGTTTTAATCGCTGTATTTTAAGCTTCTGACGAAAGCCCCCAGTGTAAGCTGGGAGGCAGATGCTAGTTACTGAGACTCTTCACTTTAGCTGAGTCACTAAGCTTTTAGTGGAGAGAATCCTAAGAAGAAACTGAAATGTGCCAAGCAGTATCCTAGCAGTGGAGGAGGATTTATTAAAGTGCTTAAAAGATCTAGGACACAAGTGGCATAATCTTCTGGGAGGGTAACTGGATTGGTACCACAGAGTGCCCCAGCAATTCCACTTACAAAAACTTCTCCTCCAGAAATACTCATAAAATAATGCAGAAAAATTACAAAAGGGGTATTTCTTTTTTTTGTAGAGACAGAGTCTCACTTTGTCACCCTCAGTAGAGTGCTGTGGCATCACACAGCTCACAGCAACCTCCAACTCCTGGGCCTAGGCAATTCTCTTGCCTCAGCCTCCCGAGTAGCTGGGACCACAGGTGCCTGCCACAATGCCCAGCTAGTTTTTTGTTGCAGTTTGGCCAGGGCCAGGTTTGAATCCTCCACCCTCCATATATGGAGCCAGCGCCCTACCTACTGAGCCACAGGCACCGCCCCAAAAGGGCTTACCTGTAACTAAAGAATTGAAAGTAATTCAATATCTATTAATAGAAAATCATGTCAATAAAATATGATTTATTTCTACTACACAGCCTTTGTAAAGAATAAGTAGGTGTCTATGAAATTGTTAATTTAAAAGATGTGGTCCCATTTTTATTCTATAAATATATAAGTAAGCATCAAAAATTTCCCTAAGACCCTGCCCCATACTGCTAATAGTGGTTATTCTGAAGGGTTAGAATTTAAAACTTTTCACTTTTTATTTCATATTTTTTTGCTTCATTTAAAATTTACAGCTATCTTGTATATTTTTTAATCAGAAAAGCCTAACATTATAAAAAAGACTACAGTCAGTAACATGTTACTATAGCAGATAAAGAAATGATCCCATCTACATATTTACAACCAGTATAAAGTTTCTTTACCATGCTCTTAAAGTGCTCATCATAGGTATTACAGTTTTCTGCTTTTGTAACAATTTGCCACTTCAAAGAGGGGAAATATTTGATTTTTTTTTTTGGTGGGATGTGTGAGTATCCCCCACCAGAGCTGACAGCTAGTGGCACTCTCCTATGCTCTGCAATGTGTTCTAAGTATAGTCACAGTGTTTGTATACAGGCAAGATGCCACATATTAAAAAGAGGAAAAAAGTGACATCAAATGTAAACCACGCCAGGTTACTATGTAAGATACGGAATAACTGCAGTTCCTTTTATTAAGAGTCGAATCCAGGAGGCGGTGCCCCTGGAGTGCAGGTCTCTGGCGGGCACAGGACACCTTCCTGGCCACTCTGCCCTGTCCCTACACAACTGGACACTCCCGTCTGAGCCACAAAGACGAGGAAGTTTGTTGCCGTCCCATTCCTTAGTGAGGCCTCCAGTGCTGGTTTCGTGGGTCACGTGACATTAGAAGGGTGGCGTGCCTGTCACAGTGGACATCAACATCCAGAGGCCTGCAGGTGCAGAGGTCATCCTCGGAGACCCAATCTCACTGCTCTAGATGGTTTTCACCCACTTCTAGGGCTTTAAAATGGGTTAATAACTAATATTAATTAATCAATGTAATTAACACCACATGGAAACTATTTTAACTAAGAAAGTCTTTTCCTTCTTATGAGACATCTGTGGTGCAGAAGGACCCCTGTGCTGATACGTCTCCAGCTAGCACATTAAGAGCCTGGTTCTTGTGGTCTCTGTGCCCTTGCTTTAATGCACTTGTCTGATACTTCACACAGAAACAACACAGATGATTAGAACCTTGGCAAATTTCTCCATTCTATCACATGGCATCTCCAGTGATCTTTTAAAAATGTAAACCAGAATATACAACTATCTCAGTAAATATCCTAAAACAGCGCCTTGTTGCACTTAGAATAAAAACAAAAAGGTCCCTGGTCTTCCCAACCTCATCACCACCACAACACCCGAATCTGCCACTGCCGCCCTTTCTGTTTCCTAGATCCGCCACACCCATTCCAGCCTCTGCTCAGCCTGAAACCTCTCCCCACAGCCTCCCCTCGCTGACCAACCCTGCCACTGAAAGTTTCCTTTACTTCTCCACAATGCTCTGCTTTCTATTCAAGGCAACACTTCGCACTCAGTGAGATCATCCTGTTCACTCTTGTCTTTTTGTTATTTATTTTCCATCTCTTCCCCAAAACACAGAAGCGCACTGGTAGAAAGATGTACCTTTTACGTTCACCTCTGGAACCCACCACTAAGGAAGAATACTTTCTAGCATGGAAGATACATTTATGAATGAATGAAGGAACTCAAGCCATAGCAGCGTATAGTTATGAGGTGGTTTGGAAGTTCAAATTTTTGCAGCCTCAGTTACTTTAAGTTACCACAATTCTCAATGTTGTGAAAAAAAGGTTCACTTTTCTCCTACCTGAAAACACGCACTGGAGCTGAGTTCCCTCCGTGTAGCATCATCCATTTAATCTTAAAGTTGACAGGGCCTAATTTTAAGGGAGTGCTAGCTTTCTGATACAGACAAAGAGCTGTCAAGGAAGTACAGCATTAATAAAAGGAGAAACGAAATTTTCCCAATTTCAAAACACATGAGTTCTTTAAATTGCTATTAATACTGGTGCCACTCAAACACTACTAATAACCACCAATTGTTTAGGCCTTAAGTAAAGTGGGAAAAGCCAACTATATTATCCAAAATTCTGTAAGAGGGAAAAGATGGTGGTAAACATCAGTTTTGTTAATTGCCAAAGCACAAGCTGATCCCCTTCAAAAGGGGCTCAGAGACAACTATTCCCTGTGCCACACAAGTTTCTCTCCTGGGCACCTGGCCACGGGGACAGCTGGATGCAGGGACACCTGGCTGCAGGGAAGCTGCATCCCAGGGACTCTTGACAGAGTCACCAAACCACAGTGACTGAGGACATGAAGGCTGGAACTCCCTCCTCACAACATATCATTGCTCTCAGGTTTTCAGGGGTGTGATTCCATCTGGAGCCTTCCTGACAGGGCAGCTGTGATTCCATCGGGATCCTCCAGACAGCAGAGGTGGGATTCCATAGGACCCCTCCTGACAGGGCAGCTGTGATTCCACCTGGAGTCCTCCTGACAGGGCACATGGAGTTCTATCTGGAGCCCTCCTGACAGAGTGGGTCTCATCGCTCCCTGAAAGTTTGCTAAAAACAAGTCTTAAACCTCAGCAAACAGGGATCTTTCCTAGAACTGTACCCCTCTGAGGGTGAAATAAGACTTCATGTGAACTGCAGGGGTTTTGCTGAGCTATAAAAAAGAAAAGAAGATGCTTTTGTGGTTAGCTATCACGGTGATTATGGAACCATGATCACCACTAAGGGAAGGTTTATGTGAGCCCTGAGGTTAAGAATACCTTCAAGGTCACGAACAGCGTCATCCCAACCACACTGGATTAACCTGCTCCTTTATCATACATGTGTAAGAAGAGAATTAGGGGTCATTCTATCACAGAATCGTCCTTTCTATATTTCATTTTTAAGTAGTCATGACTTTGCAATATCATCCCTATACATAGTTTCATCCTTTTACCTCCTGACAAAATATTTAAATTTGGTATACTTCTGCAAAAGACCAACATTTCAAAAACAAGAATCAAGGCATCCAAGTGTCTTTGTAAATAATATGCAATAGGTTCTAAAAATGATTATGATATACTTTAGAAACTGACCTTAGGTCAAATTCCACCAGGGGCGCTAAGGAGGAGATTCTCAGAGGAGCTAGTTAACTAATGAGTATCTTGGAAGCCACAGCACTAGGCAGTTACAGGCGAGCCCCCTGGGAAGCTGCAAGGTCTCTCGGCATCCACTGCACCTGGCGCAGTTATGGACGGCACTTCCCTGAGGGTGGATTACAGCTGTGAGATGTTACTGGGTTATTCTTAAAAAGGTCAACTTTTTGAAGCCATGGGACCAGCAAGCACAGTATCACTGTAAGAGTTAAAGCTAAGAGGTAAAACAATAAGAAAAAGTAACTTCCTCATCCTCATGGTTGATTCCACATGCACATGAAAACTCCATTTGTTGAGCACCCATCTCATATGTATGCAATTATTTTACAGAATAGAAAAGGAATAAAGTGGAATAGAAAAGAAAATCCATCTATGATAATTAGGAAAAGTAACCAGATAATTAAAAAAAACTCCATAGCAACAAACTAGAAGAGATTATTCGTGTGGCTTTACCACCAGATGAGCTCCAGACGTATTTTTTATTCTACTTTTCCACAGGTGTTTTTCTGCTTAATAAATATAACATCCAAGTTGGAACTGTGAAGCACTCAATCACCTAAAACTTTGGCTACGCTCTTTTTCTGCTATTAACTATTTTGAGCTATTTCTCAATAAAGCAGCTGCTACTGAAATCCTAAGTATGTAGTCTTGGCAAAGTCAGAAACAAAAGTGCAGTCCCCAGATTTGTTTCTTCTGTTTTCCCAAAACAGAATCTCATATAAAATATGCCCTCAAATGTTGTCACTATCTCACTGTCAGAAAGAGCAACGTGGCTCCTCGTAGACGCTGCACATCCAGCCCATTGCTTGTGCCACGGGAGGCTACACCGCTCCAGGAAGCTGCAGGGTGAGGCCGTTCTGGCTGTATCCAGGCAGAACAGTCAGTCGATCAGAAATGTCGGTCCTGGCAGGAGGAAGGTTTGGGTCCAACTCGGACAAGCACACAGAGCAAGTTGGACTTTACTGCCAAGATCACTTCCAGGACACTGGCTAATTAATGATAAAAGCTATTTCAAAACAAATTTGAGCCTGGCAATCTTTTTTTCCTACACAAAGAAAAAAGGGTTAAAAATGAAAACCCAGTTTACCATAGTTTCATCTTATTTGCAAGTCAATTTTTCTTTTCTTAACCTAAAATGATACAGGAGCTTTTGTATTTGAAGTTACTAAAATAGAAGGTAAGAGACTAGGAGTATCGGTTTGATCCCTCTCTGCACTTCTGGTTGCAAAACAGATCACAAATCAGTCACAAAGCTGTTCTTCAGACTCTTCGGTAAGGAACAAAAAATGGAGTTTCTTTACCCTTTGAGGAGGGAGAGCCACAGCTAGTATGATAGATCCAATAGATTGATAGTTGCTCTTATAATGATACATTTATTAACCTTCACTTTGTGACTTAAAAACAAAAAGAGAACAAAACTCCTGTAAGTCTTTCTGGCTTCATCTTAACATGAATGTTGACGACCATGGGAGGCTTAGAGATAGGCACTGAAAATTCTGGGGCTTTACTCCAATGTAGATGATGAGGGCCAGGAAACAGGTGAGGACTTCTGACAGTTTTAAACATGCTGCTGCCATTTCTTTGAAGCTTTGAGGCTTTTTATAAATTTCAACATACTGTAGTCTTAAAATAGAGTCTTCTTCCATAAGATATCTGGGAAAACGACATACTTACACCCAATTCTCTTTAAGAGAAAGCAGAGATTCAAACCTAACCTCAAACAGACTACCTACTGGAGGTGTTAACAGACAAACGAAAACATGGCCAGTGAGACGACTTAACTATCATTACCTCTGGATTAAGTATCCCCCAAAATTCTTAACAACGGTCATCATTTCTTAGCCCTTTATAGTTTTAGTAGAAACTTTTTTCAGGAATTAGCTCCTCCAATCCCCACAATAAATTGAGTCGGAGATTTTAAAGCCAAGACAACTGTAGCTCCAAGATTCAAACTGCCCAAGTGAACGCATGTGTAAGGGCTGGAGTCAAGACCTATTCTTCTCTGTGGTTCTAGGCTCCTTCAAAAAACCACAGACCCTCTCTCTGCACAGAAGGGTCCGTTGAGAGGGAGGTGGCCACCATCTCTGGTCCTTCCCAGTACCTTTCACATGCACACTGGGCCACATTTCAAGGAAGCAAGAATTCTGTGCTTACCTGGTCCTTCTCTGGCTTATCAGAAATGTCATTCAGACTGGAGGAAGTCAGATTCCTGTGGGCCATGGCTGGGCTACCTGGAAAAACACAATAAACTCTAATTAAAGACTCCTTCTCCAAAACACAAAGACCTTGGCCGCACACTTCCTCAACACCACTGGATGGTGATGCGAATGCCGATGATGTTTTTAACCATGAAGGTTCTCCTGAAGAGCTTTCCACAACCTCATCTGGAGTATGAACATCATTAAATGGGAAGCATGTAAAATCCCAAATACATTGTTTAAGATGTATTCCCTACTACTATTTCAAGATCAGTTAATCTCAGAAAGAAACTTGTAAAATAATAAGCGTAAAATAAATTGGCCCCCACTGGGGTCCCTGTGTCACTGTCCTGTGTGTACTCGCTGGGCTCCCTATGTGCACTTGCTGGGCTCTGTGTGTGTACTCGCTGGGCTCCCTGTGTGTACTCACTGGGCTCCCTGTGTGCACTCTCTGGGTTCCGTGTGTGCACTCTATGGGCTCCCTGTGAGCAATCTCTGGGCTCCCTATGTGCACTCTCTCTCGGGGTTCCCTGTGTGCATTCACAGGGCTTGCTCAGCAAAAAGTAACTTTTCAAAGCCAAGGTGTCTGACCCACCCACTACAGGGTGCTGAGTAAAGCCTTTATCCTTAATCCCAGTGCTCTGCCTCAGGCTGATCTTCACAGCAAGAGGACAAGGGTTGAAAAGAAGCAGCAGAACTCTAGCCCAGCTTCCCATTTGCTTCCAAAAGCATTCTCTAGTTTACAGATTTTAATTCCTGTGGACAGAAACTTCAACGTATAATTCTATGAAACACTAAAATCTATTCCTAATCAGTCAATGCCTATAACAGCAGGTCTTTAAATAACATGATTGCTTTTAACTAGTAGATCAGAAAAATTATAATTTCCTTGAGCTGACAAGACAGGGTATTTTCCACTCTGCTACATTCCACTGAGTAAGCATGGCCTAGATCTCTTAAATCTTTTACCTGCTAGGGTGTTTTATTCTAGGAAAATCTGAGCACAAGTCATTATTCAAAAGAATGTAACATCTGAAAATGTGCTTTATGAGCAAAACAGAGAACCCCTGAAGAGGCCACACTTTCCTCCTTGAACTCCACACCGGATCACTAGGGCTCACTCAGAGGTGTACAGCAGGTGCAGACCTGAGCACCCACAAATAGTGCTGAGACCGAGACTTGTAGAAAATGACAACTAGGTACATTTAAAAACAAAGCAAATTACTCCACCTGAATAAGTGAAGAAGTCTGGATTAGGCATTCCTAAATCAGTGACTCCTCAGCAATTTTAATCATAAGTTACAAGTAGCTTATGTAAGTGAATAGGTAAGAGTAATTCCTAGTCGTGAAATCAATTATGTGTAAATGGCAGTACTGAATTTTCCATTAAGTAATTTAAATGTCTTGGCCAACAGCCTAAACTCATTGATTTGTTTTGTAAACTCCTCATAAATATGCAAAGGTGCATTTCGGCCCCAGCACTGCCTGGAACCTCTACAAAATCTGAACAGGTGAGAGCCAAGTTAACACGAGGTCTGTATTACAACAGCGATCTTGATTGATGAGACAACTTTTCCAAGGAGTCTTACATACTGTCTCATCATTCTTCTCATTTCTGGAAGCCAGATAGAGTCTGACTATCTAGAGTTATCTGATACAAAGGGAAGACATAGGCGAGACCCAAACAAGACACAGGAACCATCTGAGAAAGGGAAGACTAGGACTAAGAAACACAAATCTACTGCCCTTCCTACATGTATCCAACTCTCATTAATGAAATTAATTAGTTCCAACAAGGTCACTAACATTTAACAGGGCAGGAGTTTGCTAGTCAGCACTCCAGGGAACCGAGCAGAGCAGATGAGCCGCACTTTATGCCTTTTCCCACCTCCTTCCCTACTAAGCTCTCACTGACCAACACACACCACACACTCCCCAGGACCCTGAACCCAATCCTTCCCAAAGCTCTAAGTGAGAGGCTCCCAGGGTGGTCCCCACACCACACAGGAATGCAGATTCTTGGGCCTCACACCAAAACAATTCAGTCCACACTCTGGATATAAGGAGCACCAATGTGGGCTTCAGCAAACTCTGCACATGATCCCGCAGCATGCCCAGGATCAAGAACCACTGGGCTAAGTAACCTTGCTGTCTTCATGGCATCTGCCCTTGTCTGAATCTGAGCTGAGAGAGGTATATAGGAGTTGGGGGGTAGACAAGAATATTGTGATTACACTGCCCTCCTCTAAGCCTCTGCTCTAAATTATAATACATCAATAAAATCATTAAATTAGCACCTTTGCCACATAACACACAAAAAGGGTCATGCTTGGCTTTTCCTGTGAATCCTCACCTAAATGACCAAGTGAGTAAATAATGTTGTTTTAGAGACTCACTGTTTAATCAAGCTTTTCCAGAAGCAAGTTGCCAAATAAAAAGAAGAAAAGGACAGAGCCAGAAGAGATTCCAAAGCGGATTACATGCAGGAATCAGAAATCTGTGTGTGGCATTTTGGCAAACCTGGGAGCTGCTGCACAGGGCCCAACAATGTTCTGCTGGAGATATTTAGCACACGACATTCAGTAAGACACAGTCAGAATGAAAACTGCTTTCTAGTTAGAGTTTTGGCCTATAACGTAAACTCATTTTACTGCAATCCCAAGCGACTGTGGATACTAAGAGAATGTCACCTAGTACTAAACACAGGGGTTCCTCACAGCACGTCACGTCTGGGGCAGGGGGTCTTTTACTCACTCAAAGCTGCAACCAGCAGCCCCAGGGCATACAAACATCTTGGGATTATTCTTGGTACAAAGAAATTTTTTTTTTAATTTGATTTTATAAAAAAGGAGAACCAGTTTCAAGTGCATGGTCATAACTAATTTCCATGACACTTGTTTTCTGGCCATAAGAAAAAGTAAACTTTGGAGAATCACATTTTCAAGCACTTTCATACAATCAAAAACAATTTTATTTTCAAAGTACCCACTTGGCAGGTACATACTGTTGCATAAAAATTAATTACATTCTGTACTAAGTTTGAAGATCACCTTATTCTTTAGCATTCACATAGCAATTCATAAAAACCTTTGCAATTATATCTACTAGATACAATAAAAAGGGTGGGAGAACTTACAGCACAGAAAAGGATGACATTTAAATGTGTACATATTAAATAGAAGATGTAAAAATGTAACACAATGATGCATTAACTCCCCTATACTCTCCCATCACCATAATGAGCCAATGAAGACCCAGACAGGAGCTAAAACAAAGATCTCATGGCTTATGACAGGGGTCCTCAAACTATGGCCACAGGCCCCATGCAGCCCGCCTAAGACATCTATCCAGCCCACCAGGTGTTTTTGCTGCTGCTGCCTGTCCTGCTTAGCAGTCGACTCGTCCTGGGGCCCACAGTCTGGCCCTCCAATGATCTGAGGGACAGTGAACTGGCCCCCTGCTTAAAAAGTTTGAGGACCCCTGGTTTATGAGATAAACTGTGTTTATGCTTAATAAAAACCACATAACATTTTTAACATAAAGAGTAACTAAGATAACTCATATATAACAGATATATCAGCAAATCTGGTTGTTCATGTGAAAAAATGGAGAAGAAAGTAAGTATATTTCAGAGTAATGTATGCTAATGAGCTCTATGCTCCCAGAGATCCACTGGTCCACTTACCCCCCTCCTTTGTTGATGTAACAAAACCTATTACAAGACGTCTATATCTGAGATTAACAGTCAACTAACTGTTTTCCATATTTAATACTTTACCTTACATTATCTTACTTTCTCCTCAAATCGACACTATGGGGTTACTGTTATCATTGCTACTTTATGATAAACAAATGAACTTGAGGGAGGCCAAGAGCATGGGCACTCTACAAGGGATAAAACAACAATCAAGAACATGGTCACTCTACAAAGGGTAAAACAACAATCAAGAGCATGGTCACTCTACAGGGGTAAAACAACAATCAAGAGCATGGTCACTCTATAGGGGTAAAACAATGATCAAGAGCACAGTCACTCTACAAGGGGTAGAACAACGATCAAGAGCACAATCACTCTACAAGGAGTAAAACAACAACTAAGAGCATGGTCACTCTAACGGGGTAAAACAATGATCAAGGGCATGGTCACTCTACAGGGGTAAAACAACAATCAAGAGCATGCTCACTCTATAGGGGTAAAACAACAATCAAGAGCATGGTCACTCTACAAGGGGTAAAACAACAACAACAAAGAGCATGGTCACTCTACAAGGGGTAAAACAACAACTAAGAACATGATCACTCTATAAGGGGTAAAAAAATGATCAAGAGCATGGTCACTCTACAAGGGGTAAAACAACAATCAAGAGCATGGTCACTCTATAGGGATAAAACAACAACTAAGAACATGGTCACTCTACAGGGGTAAAACAACAACTTAGAGCATGGTCACTCTATAAGGGATAAAACAACAATTTAAGCCTGGATTTCTCACTCGCAACCCACTGCCTCTGAGAAGAAAACTGGTCCGTGCTACTGACATGAACACACAGACTCCATCACACCCAATGAAGAGATGTACAACCACAAGGAATATCTTCCAGCTCCAGGCCGAGTACGCGCAGTGCAGCACTGCTAAGATATTCCAGCTCCACATCTAGTGTGTGCAGTGCAGCACTGCTAACTATATTTAAGGCAAATGTGCTCTTGGTTTCCAACTTAGCTGTTCCCAAAGACAGACTTTATATTTCTTTACTTTATCATTTTTGTAAAGAATAAAGGGAGAAAAAAATACTGAATCAGCTACTCTGTTTGTGACTGCAATTAAGTTATGGCCCCAGATCAGAGCTGCGTTACAAAGGAAGAAGGGTGCTGTAGACGCCATCAACCAACCATAGGAGAATAACGCCTGGCGCTCCAGAATGTCTGACTCTCGGTCACAGTCCAGCGTCTCTAAGGCTCCATGATGCACACACAGCCAATGCTCTATTACTCCCACGCTGGTTTTCCATATTTCAAGTTACTTCAACTATAATTTCTTCTCATTTTATCCACTAAACCCAGTAGTGTGATGGAACAAAGAGAAGCACTTAGTATGCTTACGATGAGTTTCACTGGGAAAGTCTGGAAGGAACAGCTAAAAGGTAAGTTTAGATTTTGTCAGACCAGTTTCCCAGTTTTCTACGGCAATGAGTTATTAAGAGCTGACCCCACCAAAAACAATAGCAAAGTAAGTCATTAAGGTCCCCTATTCACCCTCCCCCAAATAAAATGCAGAAATTTATGAAATATATAAATTACATTAAAGAAAGTTAAAGATATCGTGAGTCAGAAGGAGTCCTTTGAAGGATTCTTAACTAAGAAAAAATCAATTTGGGTATTTTTACTTATTTCATTTTTGTTTTCTTTAGAAGGTTTTATCATTTGCTCATTTTGCCTTAATATAATGTAGATTATACTGAGAGAGTATAGAGCAGTGGTTCTCAACCTTCCTAATGCCATGACCCTTTAATACATGCCATGACCACCAACCATAAAATTATTTTCGTTGCTACTTCATAACTGTAATTTTGCTACTGTTATGAATCATAATGTAAATATCGGATATGCAGGATGTATTTAGGCGACCCCTGTGAAAGGGTCATTTGACCCCCAAAGAGGTCACGACCCACAGGTTGAGAACCACTGGTCTAGAGGCAAAGCCCTTGGTATGTCCTGTTCACATTTATAGCCACAGAGCCTGGAGTTGTGGTACCTTCTGAATGCCTAGAATGACCTCCAGGAACCGAGTCACCACTGAGGATGCTACTGAGCAGCGGCCACCTCCTGCACAAAGAGATGCTGTGTGCGCAACCCAAGAGCTCTCCTCCTCAGGGAGAATAAGTAGGAGGTTTGCAGCTGGCCCAGAACTAAAAGGCTTTGCCAAATTGCCCAGAGCCTGTCATCTAGCAGCAGGAAGACAGGAGGCTACAAAGGAGTGAAAAAGAAGCCCACAAAGGAAGCAGCCGGGAGTGAGGAGAGAGAAGACGAGGCAGGGTGTAAGGCCTCAGCTCACGGGAGAGCCAGCTTCAGCACAGAAAAGCTGGGGACACGGAAATAATTCAAAGCATGTGATTGTCTTGGAGATAAGAAGACATCGGATAATAACCAAAGTGTTTGAGTAAAGTTCCAGCCAGAAGCTGAAGTCATCCCTAGTGTCCTGAATGTATAGGACAGAGGTCACAGGGAGGATGTCCTTAGAGGTGGGAGTGTGCAGAGCCACACTGCAGCATGGCACGCACCTGTTTCCCAGGCCTCGCAGACGCCACTCTCTTCTTCCAAGGGCCGCTTCTCCCTTTCCAGACCTCCACCACACACAGTCCCCTGCATCACCTGTTTAACCTCAACTTCCTTGACCCCATTCCCTACTGCCTTTTTTTTTTTTCATTTTTTTTATGGGCTTCTCCTAAGACTCAGTGTGAGGTCTTAGACATTTCACTGTGAAACGCACATGATTCATCTCTTCTATATTTTTAAATTCTAACCATCAAAAGCAAAATGCTCTAATTCATGGTGACTCCTACTCTAGTAATATTGCGCAAGACATGTAACTTTTATTGGCATCTAAATTAGGAAGCTTAGTTTTTATAAAAGTGTTTCATTCTCCTAATCACACACACATGCACATTAGTAAGACATATGAACTCTCTACTCAGCTGAGAAAACAGAAAACTGCAAAGACCAGAGAAGTTACTAAGTTCCTATAAAGCACTAGAAGGGCCCTGTGGTCCCTGCAATACTAGTTAGTTCTCCCTGTCACATGTGTACAGATATGTGTAGATATGCCTACACATAAGCACATGTACATGTGTGGACAGGCACACATGACTACAGGTCTGTGTTGACAGGCACACATGAGCACATACACGTGTAGACATGTATACATGAACACATACATGTGTGGGCATACACAGGTACATACATGTTTACACAAGCACATACATGTTTGTACATACACACATGCATGTGTAGAAATACACACGTGCACACACATGAACACATATATGTGTATAGACATACACTCATGCACACACAATAGGAAACTATGAGCAAAAAATTATTCCATCCAAAAAATGTGGAAGTATATAAAATAATTGTTGACCTTCTCATCTCCTGACACCAGAAAGCAAAGGGAAGAGCACCTTCAGCCAGCCTCTGCCAACAGTGGGGGTGGGGGAGGCCCAGCAACAGCAGCGCAAAGCAGGAGTCGAGGGCATCGCGCTGCCTTCATCTCAAACAGGCATGAACCAGCACGGACCCAGAGAAGTGTTCACTACATACCCCTAAGCCAAGGTAAAGGGGAATTTCAGTAGGCTCCTGAGATAGCCATGAAAAAAAACTAGAAAAAAAACTAGAGACCATTTAAGGAGTTAAGAAAGATTGTTACCAGGACACCCCAGGGAGAGAAGATGAAGCCATGGCGCGTGTCCGCATTAAAGGTCTGGACACTTAGATTTCATGACATCAGCACATAATACTTTGAAAAAATATATTACACATGTCTATATTATCATATAAGTATTAATCAACTCCACTCTTACTATTTCTAGGCACCTGAGAGTAAGTGGAAACATGATTGACTAGCAACCAACCTTGGGAGATTTTAACTAAAAATTTAATACAAACATGGAGGTCAGAAACTTTAAAGTATGTAAAATCAAACTTTAAGCAGTTTAATACACTCCATGAAATTTTCTTATACTATATTTTTTAATTATGACAAGGGAAATTTTTCTGAAGACTGTCTGAGTTATCAAAGCTTCTAATCTACAGCTTCAGTCACCAAAACCCTTTATATTAGACATACGGTGTGTATGGAAGCAGCCTGTGCAGCTCGTCCTACAACTGCAGCCAAGTATGCTGACAGCCACAGACGGATAAAGTCCAGGTGTGCTGTGGGTGGAGACAGATAAAGAACTTTAAAGGTGAGTAGAAGCATCCTCTGGTCCCCTCCTCACCACTCTAGGGTCACAGCTCATAAAACATGACTTGGGGAAAGGCCGTTCAAAGTGGCTTCCTCATGCTGTAACTCCTGGCGGCCTTACCGACCACACACTTGGCTGCCTGACACACATCAGGCAGTGGATGACTGCAGGCCGCCCACAGCTCTGCAGCAGCCTCTAGGAAAGGACACAAACCCTGCTGCACCCGTATCCTCCCTGTCCTGAGGGACCCTGAAGACTCTGCAGGTTAAAGTGCTGTCACTGTAAGGGACAACATGGGCAGGGCACACATCTCCCAGCATCTGAAATTACACCTATTTTCCCTCCATTGGAAGGTCTATTATGCAATTCAGCCAAATTGACACCCGGGGCCCCGATGGTTATGACAGCTTCAGGGCCTCAAGTGACCACTGAGTTAATGTGGGGAATTCTGTTTAGAACTTTGACAGGCCCAGGAGCTCCTTCATGTTGAAAAGCCCAAAGTGAACTGAGACGTGTGCAGTTCTGAGCTGGGACTACCCTAAGTCACCGCTAGTTGTCAGGTTCCCAGAGACCTAAGGGTGAGGACATGTAACTCCATGACCCAGAGCCGTCTAACATAACTGCTACATCCCAGCATGGGCTGGGGCTGGAGGAAGAGATGGGTGGCTCACACCTCTCCTCTCTGAATGAGCCTACTGGATACATCAAGGTAACTGGCGAGCTTAGTAGAAGAATATAAAAGAATATAAAAATAATTTTGCCAGCAAGTTATCATGGAAAAAAGACAAAGTAAGAGAAGACTACAGAACGGCAGAACGGGAGTAATAATCCCTTACAGGTTTGTTTTTGGGGCAATCAAGGGGCCCCGGGGGGGAGGTCCTGCTCAGATGCTCAGTAAGCCTTAGTGTTCTTCCCTCCAGCCGTGTGCACAGATCCCTTCTGAATTCAAGGGCCCTAGAAAACTGTCACCTGCCATGCTGAGATCCCACAACCGTTCCCATGAAAGATGAGTTCCAAGAACTGAAAGATTGCAATCATCTGAGCTGACTCAACAAATAAGGACTGAGGCCTAAATGTAGCCATTATCTATCATACAGAGGGCACACGATGAACTTCAGACAAACCAACCCAAGAGAGCTTCTAGAAAGAGAGCAGACGTCTCACTGAGTAGCAATCATCCTCATCAGAGACCTATGCAGTGTGTGCCTCACTTGCTATACAGACATCGTGGTATAAACTCACCTGCATATATGGACAATACACACACACACACACACAAAGCGGGTATTAAAGCCCTCAGGGTGAATTTCTGATATTCTCTCGAGGAAACTGTGGTCCTAACGCGTGCCTGCCCTTCTGACTTGAGGGCAGTGTACATTTCACTCTGACATACTTACTGCTGAAGAGGTGTGGAGAACGAACTGGGTAGGAAAGAGAGCAAGTGGTAACATATATGAATCACAGACAGACCGCAAAGCTTTGAGAATGCTTCCCTGGGGCGAGTTACGCTCATTAAAGATTACTAAAATCAGCAGGCAAAGGTACTTTTTACATAATTGATTTTCTTCTGAACCAAAATAAAGAGAAAAGAAACAGAGAGAGAGAAAGAAATTCCTAACAGGAGTAATTGCAACCAGCGCCAAAACTTTTCAGTTTCAAAACCTCCTTCAGCACAGCACAAGGATTTTCTCACAATCACAGTCACCTCTAGGCCGGGATACAACGCAGAGGACACAGTGGGTTCAGATGTCCCACAGGGCAGACCCCCGGGAGGTTGGGTGTGTCACTGCAGATGTGGCTCACAGGATCACGGAGGTCAGCACCGCCAGAGAGCATCTAACCACTGGCTTAGCCAAGCAGCTCTCCCTACCACATTAGACACAGACCGTCTCCTCACGTCTTAAAGGGTCGTGGCATTAGGAAGGCTGAGAACCAGTGATCTAACCACTGGCTTAGCCAAGCAGCTCTCCCTACCACATTAGACACAGCCCATCTCTCCATGTCTGCCGGCCACCTAATGAAGCTCTCCATTTCATCATAACGCAGCTCACTCTTCTGTGTGGGGAACCATCTTGAAACCCCAGGTGAGCAAAGGCATTTCCACAGACAGGAGGACTGTGTGTGCCCACAGAGAACCGGCTTTTATTCAAATATGCATAACTTCTGTTAGTTTTCTTAGAAATAACGCACATCCTCAGATGTTCCCAGGTGTTTCACTTCTCCAGCACCAGAGTTTGGCCCCTACAATCCTCATCTTTCTCTAAAAGCCCGTGTACAAAGGTACCTTGAAGGAAAAACCTTATATCCTCATACAAGGGGACCATGTCCTCACCAAGGGAGCTTGAGCCAGTAAGACCTGGGAAAACTAAACTCTGGATCAGACCATTGATTTTTTTTTTTTTAAGATAAACAATGAATTCTAAATATTACATTCAATCCTTATACAAAAACATCAGGCATCTCAATAAAATATCTTCTTCACTAAAATGTTCATCCATGGGGCCTAGTTCTGTTCTCTGAAGCAGCAAAGTCCGCTTTCCTGCTCATGTTTGGGTAAGGCTGGCTCTCAGGAACCAGCCAGTCCTCTGACAGCGTTCCCATGGCTGTGTGTAATCCCTCACTGTCCAGCCACCGCCTGCGCCATCTCCACGTTCCCAACCTTCTTCTCATGATGTGGACCACTCTCCTTACAAGCACTTCTCATTCTACTGAGGTTAAGTTCAGCTGCTTCTACTTAACCTCACCAGTTATCATAAACATTACTCTGCCCTCGTAATAAAACAGGTGTATCTGGGAGCTCTCCACAGATGGGGCTGCGTCTGCCTCACCCACTGCATATTCCCAATGCCTGGCTGAGTATGGGGCAGACAGTGGTACTCAGAAATATTTAGGTGAACAAATTAATTGATGATCTAAATGAATTAATATATCACCCCAAAACTCTATCACTGTAACTGGATATGATGAAACTGTCACCACCAAGGGAGAAGAAATCTTCCCAAACTGTGGTAATAATAATCATTCCTCCTGAACGCAACAGTCACTACCATTTCCATCACCGTAACAAATAAAAATAACAACCTACACAGCCTGAGGCACTAGCTGGGTAAGAGGAAATGTCACTTTCTTGTAGGCTCTAGGGCACTCCCCTAGAAACTCAGACAAAATTATTCAAAGATGTCCTTTAGAAATTGGGGCTATGATTCAACCTCGACACCTACAGCAATTCCTGAAATCCAGACCCCAGCATAAATGTGTCCTAGGAATTTATTTTTAAAGTAAAACTTTGAGGGAAAAACTTGCCATTATAATTGGATTTATCCTGCCTTTCTTCCTCCAAGAGGATGCTAGTACTCGTCTCTCTGCTGCCCTCGCCGAGCAAGACTTCCATCCGCAGCCGAGGTCACTACGCGCATCACGGCACACGGCTCCTTCTAAGGCAAGAGCTGACTGCAGCCCAGACCAGACTGTGCACTTGGCTGTGTCATGCAGTTGGTAAGAATAGGCCCCAGAAAACACACCCATCTCAGAAAATTATACTTCAGAACGCTGCCTTGTTGCTGCTCATCGAGAAACCCCAGTTCATTTTCTGACTTGAAACAGCAAAACTGAGTCATCGATGTTCATACTCCATGTTAGCGATGAGAACGGTGCCTGGGGCTGGCAGCGGGGAGGCCTGAGAGCCGAGGACACGTGTTGTCCAGAGTCTGCACACCCAAGCTCAAACTCTGGTCTCCCCCTTACTGTGACCTCAAACACTCCCCATCAGATAGGCAAGATCTGAGGATTCCCATGGCTTAAACCATCAGTGAGGACTGAGCGGGGTTGGCTCTGTGTCTCCGTCCTTGGACAGGACCCAGTGGCGTGGAGCACCTCTCCCTAGACATGCATGGTGTGAGGGGACGAGAAGCAGGTGCCCCTCACAGGTTCCCCCAGGAAGAGTATCCTCCACTTCTGCTCACCTTTCCAAACAAGTCATGTGCTCACATCTAATTCAGTGGACCAGAAAGTAGATTACTCAGACGCCTCCAGAAAGAGAGAAGGCTGGACTGTTTGTGAGCAGCTGCGATGGCTGCCATAAATACCTCCCTGAGCTCCAAGGCCTTCACCTGGAACTCACCTGTGCAGTGATGTCTACTTCACAGGAATGCTTTGTAAGAACTAGGTTGAACAAATGTCACCCTGGTTGCGATGTCGCAGGCGCAGACAGAGTGATCACAGTTACCAAGAAATGAAGCTGCTGGCCAAGGAGTCCTGTTCTCAGATTCTACTGCTACCAGCAGCCTGGGGCACTGAGGCTGGTCGCTTCGTGGTGATGTGGAGACTGTGACTGATGAATTCAGAAGAACTATCCCCACATCAGAAAAACCATCCCTGCCTCAGAAAACCATCCCCACCTCAGAAAAACTATCCCCGCCTCAGAAAAACCATTCTTGTTCTAGGTTTCCATGTTACCTCTGCTTTTCTCTCTTTTTTTCAAGTGTTTATTTAATCAACAAATATTATGAAGTGTATGTGTTTCAAGCCCTCTGTTAGGCTTTGGATGATAATTAAATCAGTCTTTGCTAAAAGAGCCCCAGTCTGCACAAGAAGAATCACAATCCATGGCCCAGTAACAGCTCCCTACCCTGCCACCAGAAAAACAAAGACTAATTCATACAAACAAGGAAATCTGGATGAACTTAAGAAATCTGTCATCATTCCTTTCCAAACTTTGTTTTATCCAATAGTCAAAAACAAAACTAGAGCCATCGACTGCTCAGAAGGTCTGTGTCAGGCCACTGCGCCCCACGTGTTCCCGTCACACAGACCCTGCTCACTCTGCAACTTTCCTATTTGTCCTTAGACTGACTGAGCCCTTCAAGATGATCAGAGCACATCTTGTCTGCACCAACCCAGTGGGAACAGCAGGTGTGACCCACACTGCCTGGGCAGTAAATGATCCCGCCACGGCACCAACTGAGAGAAACACACCAAGGCACAGTAACTAATCAATGGGGGGAGTCACGAGCGCACAAACGGTGGAGAGGCGCTCTGTGGGTGGTGGAGGGGCAAAGAGAGACACAGAAAAGGCCCCCTGAGGGAACAACCTCAAGAGCAGGTTATATTTGGTCACCTCAAGCAGCGGAAGCTGGAGGAGCACGAAGGCATGATGGAGAGGCGGGAAGGCACAGCACCGTTTATGGGGATCTAAACTACTGGAGCTTACAGTACAGGGGAACGAGTGTCAAGAGATATGAAAGACGGACTTATAGGGGTCGGAGCGAAGCCTTGGGACACAGGGGAATACTGAAATGGTCCACAGAGGGGACAATTACCCACAGTAAAGTGATGGTGACAGTCAAGGCAGGACAGGGACGAGAGGAAGGAAACAATCCTCGCTGTGGTTACCGAGGACAGGAGGGTCCAAGGTGAAGGGGCTTTTAGCCTGTTGGGGGGATGGGTGAGAACCCTGAGGTGAGGGTGAAAAGGGACATCAGATCTGAATTTCCAGGACCAGTCTAAACATGATGGACACTCAGCTACCCACAGAAAGAAAAGCCCTATTTCTGAAGATTCGGCCAGCAATTGTCATCAAAGTGAAATGCTACTTTTGTTTTCAAAAAGAAATTTCATTATGAACTTGGAGACTGTGTACGCGCAGCTCTCAGGAGGCCACACTTGCTCTCCCTCCTGTCCCTCCCATGTGTCCAGATGTGCCAGCGCGCCCAGTATCAGTCTGTCTGCCACTGTCTGCAGCCAACACAGCCAACCGCGGCCCCATCAGAGTGCTGTGGTGCATACTTACATGAAAGATCCTCTACCCATTTCAAACTAACGTAGGCCACCTCAGTAAAACCAGTCTCACTGGTTCTTCCGCAGACCTGGAAGCAGTGGCTCTAATACCCCACCACCACCCCCCTGCACTAGAAGAGCCCGCAGCCCCTGCCCCTGCCGGCCATCTGTAAAGGAGCAGCAGGAGGACACAGCACCCCAGCCGCAGCTCCAGGCTGCTCCCAGGCTCACCATGGAGGAAGGGACCTTCCAAGTCAAGGCCACAACTCCTGCCATGATTGGGCATCCTGACTACTGCTTGTCGTGAGAGCAGAGAGAAAGGGGGTCAGGGACCGGCCCTCACTCTTACCTCACAGCCACACCTCCCTATATCCCTCATCAGTGTCCCTGGGAGGCCAAGGGGACATGAAGTCGCAAACACATGGGAGACACCACTTCCCAATGACTCTGCTTCCCTTCCCTTCCATGGCCACTTCATTCAACTCCACCTTGAAGCATCAAGTACCAAGAGGCAGTTAAGCTTTCAGACACCTTTACATACAATAAGAATGTTTACCTCGGTCATTTCTATCCATATTTTCCACATTAGGAATTAAAACTAAAAACTGCAAAATAATCACTCATTAATTGTCTTCAAAATAATACTAACAAGGGCAGGATGTGGTGGCTCATGCCTGTAATCCCAGGAACTAGGAGGCTGAGGCAGGTGGACTGCCTGAGCTCACAGGTTTGAGACCAGCCTGACCCAGAGTGAGACCTCGACTCTGAAAAAAAAAAAAAATCCAGGTGTTGCTATGGGCACCTGTAGTCCCAGCCACTGGGGAGGCTGAGGCAAGAGAATCACTTAAGCCCAAGAGTTTGAGGTTGCTGTGAACTAAGACGCCACGGCACTCTACTAAGGGTGACCAAGTGAGACTCTGCCTAAAAAATAAATAAATAAATAAAACACTAACACGCCATCACATGTTAACATAAATATAACACTTTATGGAAAATAACGGTATTTTCCAAAACACAAAACTTAGGGAAAAAATGGTATTGTTTTCACATTTTTAAAAATATCTTCAAGGTGTAGTTTAATGAGATGCAACCAGATTCTCCTGTCTGCTCTGTGTTCAACCTGTTAAAATATATCATTTTAGTTGAATGATTGACACATGAAGAAAATCCTAGGAAGTTTCAACCCTCTGAAAGGTGTCAGGGATACCCAGGGCTTCCCAGTCTCTACTTTGAGAACCGGTACTATAGTGCAAGGGACAGAAAACTTTCCACTAGCAAAAAAGGAAACGCTTTAGGGTTTAGGGGAATATCCTGTCTGTTGTGAGTACACAACTCTGGCATTTTAGCATGAAAGCAGCCACACATGACATGTATAAACTTATGATTGTGGCTTTATTCCAATAAAACTTTATTGGCAAGACCAGGTGGCAGGCAGACTTGGTCCACAGGCCACACAGTCTGACAATCCCTGCGAGACACGGGTCCTGTTCCTGAGACACTGACAGCTGGTAGACAGGTACCCACACACCACGGCACAAAATGGAGTGACATGACTGTCACGTGAGGAGTCTCAGAAAAGGCACTTTCAGAGTTCAAGGTCAGTACAGAGAATCCCAAGCTGGGACGGCTTCATGGAGAATGGGGATATTAAAAGGGGGCAGAATTTTAGCACAGAGTTTCAGGAGAAAAGATAGTGTTTCCAGGGGGAGAACTACTCAGGCAAAGGCACTGAGGATGGTGTACCATAATTCCTGTAATGACAAGGAGCTGCTGACGTGTGGGCAGATAAAGAAAATGCTCAGCCGTGGGGCACTGTGCAGTGGGCCCCGAGGGCCACACTCAGGGGTCCCGCTGGGCACTGGGCAGTGGGCCCCGAGGGCCACACTCAGGGGTCCCACTGGGCACTGGGCAGTGGGCCCCGAGGGCTACATTCAGGGGTCCCGCTGGGCACTGTGCAGTGGGCCCCAATGGCCACACTCAGGGGTCCAGCTGGGCACTGTGCAGTGGGCCCCGAGGGCCACACTCAGGGGTCCTGCTGGGCACTGTGCAGTGGGCCCCGAGGGCCACACTCAGGGGTCCTGCTGGGCACTGTGCAGTGGGCCCCGAGGGCCACACTGAGGAGTCCTGCTGGGCACTGTGCAGTGGACCCCGAGTGCCACACTCAGGGGTCTGACCAGGCACTGTGCAGTGGGCCCGAGTGCCACACTCAGGGGTCTGGCCAGGCACTGGGCAGTGGGCCCCAAGTGCCACACTCAGGGGTCTGGCCAGGCACTGGGCGGTGGGCCCCAAGGGCCACACTCAGGGGTGCAGCCAAGCACTGTGGCGTGGGCCCCAAGGGCCACACTCAGGAGTTTGGACATTGTCTGAGACACATTAAGATGTCCTTGAACATTTGCACATGAGAGGCAACGTGTCAGTCTGGTGTGATGAGATTAACTGGCAGGAACAGTCTAAGACGTGCTCCATATAACCAACCAGAAGAATGGCCCCAGAGCAGCACCGCACCAGACCAAGCAGAAGGAAACAAGGGCCTGAACTGAACACACTGAGATGGGAAAGGACACGGAGGCCAGCAACGTTGAGGTGACCCTGCCCCGGGTCGGTGGCTCACTGCGGGCAGAGGGAAGGGGGAATGCACGACCCTCTTCCTGTAAGGGTCCAAATCTGAAAGAAGGAGCATGGCCAGGAGCAGGCAGGAGAGGGAGAGTGGGTTACAAGTACATTATACACATCACCATTTGTCAAGCAAAAATATGAATCCTCACAAATCCCAAAGTCTCCTTATTGCAGGGAAAAAAAAAACAATAAAACATATTTTGTAATTTCAGCAGACTGCCAATGTTTTTCCAAATCTATGCGTCTTAAAATCTCCTTCAGGTCCCCTGTGCTCTGAAAAATAACACAATTTCTAAGTTTTGATTCCTTCTCTCTCCTGAGTCTCTCTATCAGCTTTCTAGAGTCAGCATATACTTCAGTTCATTACAAATATAACATGAGATATCAATGAAATAATTCATGAGAACCTCTTTCAGAAACCGAGGATAAACAGTTAAGTCCTTTAAAAAAAGTGGCTAAGACTGTCTGTATTTTAAGACTGTTGTAACTCATTTTTGCACAGCACATAAGTTTTCTGAATGTCTTATGTTAACTAAAAAGTCTGAAGATAGATAGCAGGTTGCTGAAAGATTTTTATTTCCTACAGTCTTTTGAAAATTATGACTATAAACAGCTACAGTCAGAGAATTTTTAAAGCTGTACTTAGAATTGTTTTGACTTTTAAAGGCCGAAAAATGTATATGGAAATGGTACCATAAGTGACCCAAATAATATTTCCATTCAAGAACAAGTCTGCATCTGAAAGAAATAGGGTAGAAAAAAGAGAAGTCTGGGATTATAATGTAAATGCTCTAAACTCCCTGGACAGTGAAGATATCCATGATATAGTTATTGTCTACCTCAAATAAAGGTTTAGACAGAGCTCAAAAACACCAAGCTAAGAAATCTGGAAAAGTCTCACCTCATAATAAATATCCTAGCAAATTTTATCTTCAAAGACGGCCACAGAAGTATGATGGGGCAGAAATCTCGACCGCCATGCTTCTGTGAACCTGTCATCATTACCACAACAGCCTCCTATCTTCCTCCTGGTTTCCTGCTCAAAACCTGAGCCAAGCCAGAGTCCTGCCTCTGCCTCCCCGACCTTGGGGCAGGTGTCAAGTCTTGGTATATCGCCCCTACACTGGGCCCCATCCTCCTCCTCTCCACCTGCACAGCAGTCATCCTGGCTGGATCCCTATTTCCTCCACCTCTGATCTGCTGCATTACCTCCGAATTCTCTCCCATCAAAGGAAGAACCCCTGGCAGATTAATGTCCTAACGCAAAGTTCTGACCAAGCTAAAAAACTCTCACAGGCCTTCCACAAGCGGCCCGCGACGCTGCCCACTTCACTCTGCAGCACCCTGCTCTCGCCCACTCTGCTGATTCGACACGTTTGTCAGGCAAACTCTCCTTCACAATAACAACGTGGTCGCCTGTCATTTTCCCCTCAGCCTCCTGGGGTCTTTTGATGTCTCAGATTGCTCTTACTACAATCTCCATTTATGGAAATATGACCCACCCTCAAGTTCCACCGAAAAGTCCATCTCCCTAAAAGAACTCTTTTCCTACTTCTTTTTGTATGCCCCACCATCCATTTTCTGCACGGCTGTGGTCCTCACCATCTATAAGCCGGTCTGCCCTCCTGCTCTCCCACTGGCCCTGACCACGGCCTCTCTGGAACTGTCACCTCTGAGTGTCTCCCATCCCCACCCTTCTGACTAAACCACGTGCCCAGTAGAGGACACACCCGGTGAAGAGCTGCTCGGGTGAACTGATGAAAAATGAACTCTCGGGAGAAGATTTTCGCAGGTTATGTCTCTAACAAAGGTTTAATAACCAGAATCCATAGAGAACTTAAATGTATTAGCAAGAAGAAAACAAGACTATTTAAAAAGAAAACACATCAGAAAGAACAGGCTGTTTTAAAAAATGGTTAGAGAGAACTTATAATTCATCTCTATAGGTAGACCACTGTTTATAGAGTGTCCACTGACGGATTCTCTTAAATAAGCCCTTCACTGATATACTTTTCAAACTACAAGACCCTGAAAGTTTCCTTATGCCATACGGTGGTCATCTCTTAATCTGCAATTCTCTGATACCTGAAAAGGGAAATTATCCTGAGGGTCAAGATTGTTATTACTTATGAATGTTATCACTGACTAGTGCCAATTTCTTCAAACACAAAAAGACCATACACACAACTGTATACAAAGAACCTTCCCATGCGCATATACATACACATTCAAAATCAAAAAGTTCTGCTGCTAAATTTAAGGCAAATGAAATAGTTTAAGAACAATCATGGAAGTGTACAAGATAATTCATGATTCAACACAAACATTTTATTTTAGCTCAATTGTAACTCTTTTAACTAAAAACTACTAAGCAATGTACAGGACTTGAAACATAAATTATTGACTAGGATGGATGAGATATTCTACTTACTGGAAAAATATAATTCTAATTAAGTTGGGGTGAAGTCAATCAATTTAGGGAGTTGATCCATATTTTTTCTCTAATTCCTTTATCCAAAAGGCTAAATGTAGATTTAGAGAAATGGAATATGGGGTGTATTTGCTCCATGGTCATAATCATTCCATGCATGCAGATACTAAAATCATTCTCTCATTTTTTTTTTCCCATAGGTTCCTCTATGAAAGTGTTTCAAACACATCTGTGTAGGTGTTCAAACCAACCACCTTTTCTCTACTACTACCAGAATGAGCTGACAAGGGGGAAATTTTCAAGATGAATCTGCTTACTAGATACAAACTGACAGAAGCAATAGGAGATGAAATAACTACTTAGAGGTGTAGGATCAGGGTTAAGAGCAATAACAAGTGGTACTGAGATAGTCAGGGTCTAGTGAAGTAGGAAATCATAACCATCCTTGGTTATGGAAGGGAGAAGAAACCATTTTTGGAACTGGGATCTGGAACTACGATAAAGAGAAAAACTGAAAGAAGCTGTAGTGTCATTGCAGAAGGCAGACACTTCCAGAACTTCCCCAAAGCTGGGCAAGAGTGAGAGATATAAATGGTTTGACATCTTTTTCATCCTATCTTCTGATAGTGACTCCCATTGGCTGAATCTAACTAGATGCCTCAGGGCAAAGAATCTTAGATGATACAATCCATGGTGTCCACCTCCGGGAACAGGGTTAGAGAAGGGCTGATTATTCATGTTGAAATTGAGCAAATAGAATAACCACCACATGTCAAGACCTCAGACAGGAATAAAGTCAAGTAAAACTTTTAGAATTGTTTCAGAAAGAATTAGTCCTCAAGAATTGTGCGTTCTTCTTATCACTGGTGTAGGTGAGTGTTCCGAGGATATGGCACTGGGGGATGCATAGAAAAGGGAAAGAAGATGGAGCTTGAGCCAGTGCCCAATGAGGGAAGGCCTGGAAGGAATATCATTGTAGGGTCGTGGGAAGGTATGAGGAACCATGTGTCGTGTGATAACAAAGAAATGAGAAACCCAGAAATGGAGATAGAGAGCTTGCTTCTCAATGTCACCTACCTATAACTTCCCAGCTACTTTGGTCCTCTTTTCTTAACACTCAGTAAACGTCTCAAATATGGACCCAGATAGAAAACGAATAGACCATAGGAAATTTTTTAAAAAATCACTATGTATATATATATATTTTGCAGTTTTAGGCCAGGGTTGGGTTTGAACCTGCCACCTCCGGTATATGGGGCTAGCACCCTACTCCTTTGAGCCACAGGCACTGCCTGTCTTTGACTTTTCAATCCAAATTTGGCTTATTTGGCAAAAAGGACCAATAACCCAATAGAAGATACAGAGATGTGAATATGTTTTTCACAGAAGAGGAAACACATAGAAAGGGAAAGCCTGCGAGAATATGTTCAGCTGCATTAGTGCTCAGGGAAACGCAAATCAATGCCAGAATGAAACGCCAGTTTGCACAAATTTTATTAGTGAAAGTAAGAGGCCTGATAATTCCAAATAATGGAGAAAATTTATATTGCCATGATCGCTTAAACATTATTAGAGCAAATACGGATTTATACACCCACTTCCAAAAACAGTCACAGTATCTTATGGAGATGAACATTTGCTTATAGTATAACATATATATGTTGTAGTCAAATACCCAGAAGAAACACTCTGTAAAGGCTGTCAAAATTAAATTGTCATTAGAACGACATCCAGCAAAAGTAGGCCAAGACCTGAGAGTGAAACTTATATGTCTGCTCAAGTAAACAATTTAAATAAGATAGAGAGTCTCCTTACATAATTGACAAAGTGTTCAAAATACAATAAACAGTCACAGGAAAATCATAATTAGAAAGACAATCAATTGACCATATCACTGAGAGGAAAAGATGTTGGGATTATCTGACAAAGATTTTTAAAAAGCCATGATAAATATGTTTCATCAAGCAATTAGAAATTTTCTGAAAACAGATAAAAAAAAACAGAAAAACTTTAGAAAGGAAATAGAAGTAATAAAAGTAATTGAATCAAAAATATAGAATTGAAGTTGGGCCCAGTGGCTCATGCCTATAAGCCCAGCACTCTGGCAGGCTGAGGCGGGAGGATCACTTGAGCTCGGGAGTCTGAAACCAGCCTGAGTAACAGCGAGACCCCGTCTCAACTAAAAGTAGAAAATTAGCCGGACATCCCACATTGCACTTCAGTTTGGGCTACAGAGTAAGACTGTGGCTCAAAAAATATATGTATATATTGAATTAAAAATATAATTCTATAAATGGAAAAATAATTAAAAACAAAACAAAAAATACACTTACACAATGGGTTTAATAGTAGAGTGGAGGTATGAGAAGATAGAATTAGTAAACTGAAACGTAAATTAATAAAATCTATGCAATATAACAGTAGAGAGGATATATACTAAAAAAAACAATAGAATTTCAGGGACTCATGCAAGGCCAACAATTGTATCATTGTAGATAGAGAATTAGAGAACAGACAGAATGGAATTCAAAGAGTAGCAAAGAAATAATGACTGAAAACTTCCAAAATTTGGCAAAAGACACAATTTAACCCTTCTAAAAACCTGAGCAAAGCTCAATTAGAATAAATCTGAAGAAATTCACACTAAATCACATTATAATTAAATTTTGAAAACTAAATTTAGTTTAGGAAAACAGGTGAAACTCTCCTATGTCTTTTAGGAATGGAGAATAAAGACATTCTGATATTAAGGAAAACTAAAAGAATGTGTTACTATCAGACCTATTCTTTTTTAAATGTCTAAAGGAAAGATTGTTTTTTTTTTTAAACAGAAATACGATAATAAAATAGGGAAACTTGGAGGAAACAGAAAGGATGAAAAAAATAAAGATAGAAAAAATATGGATATATCCAACAGCATATCCTACTTGTGAGATTTATGAACCTATTTCATGACTGAAACAAAATTATTACAACATTTGATACTCAGAATAGTGATATTTAAAAGTAGAAAAGGTAAAGAGATCCAAATGGAAGTGAGGTTGTCATGCTTCACTCAAAGTGGTAATGTAGATACCAGTGGACGGTCACATATAGATATTATAATAATCAGATCACTAAGAAAAATATACACAGAAATGCACTAAAATCACCATAAATAAGTCAAGATAGGAGTCCTAAAAAGCACACGAGTAACATACCAGAAAGAAAAACATAGCAAATGCAAAATGCATGTGTGCCAATACATAAAGAGAAACTGACCAATCTAAAAAAAAAAAAAGAAAGAAAGAAAGAGAGAGAGAGAGAGAAAACAAACCCACAGTTTGGGATCTGCAACATCTCTTTCTCAGCAACTGATAGAACTAGACCAAAAATCACCAAGTCTCATAACCATTAAAGAAATAGAATTTGTAATTTAAAAGCTCCCAAAATGAAATCCTCGTGTCCTTATGGCTTAACTGAAGAATTTTCTAAACATTTAAAAGAAGAATGAATATCAATTGTATATCATCTCTTCCACAAAATAGAAGGATGGGGAACACTCAGAACAGTATCACCCTGATATCAAAACCTGAAAAACAACAGTACAAAAATTTAAACTACAGACCAATATTTCTCATAATCTTAGAGGTAAAAAATCCTCAACAAGCTATTACTAAGTCAAGGCCAAATAATGTATAAAAATACATATACTATTGCACAATCAGGTTTTTTTTAACTATGCAAACTTAGCACATCATTTGTATAGCAATATCTATCACATTGTCATGCTAAACAAAATTGATCTTATAAATTGATGCATAAAATATATTTATAATTAAAAATATAATAGATACATAGATAAAGTAAAAAATTTTATTTCTGACTATAAAAACACTCAGAAATTTATGATAGAGGCTCAGTGCCCATAGCACAGTGAGTAGAGTGCCAGCCACATACACTGAGGCTGGTAGGTTCGAACCCAGCCTGTGCCTGCTAAACGAGAGCAGCAACCAAAAAAAAAAAGAAAGAAAGAAATTTAGGATAGAGAGAGAAATTAACTCAACTTAATAAAGAACATCTACAAGAAACGTATGGGTAACATAATACCCAATAATGAAAGGTTGAATGCTTTCTTCTCTAAATTGGGAGCAAGGCAAGGATATTGGTTCTTACTACGGTTAATTAACATAATACTGGAAGTTCTAATCACTGCAATAAAGCAAGCAAAACATAAAAGACACACAAAATAGAAAGGAAGAAATAACATTGTCTGTATTTGAAAATAAGATTATGTAAGAAGAAAATTTCAATTAATTTATGAAATAACTTGTAGAAATAACAAAACATTTCAATAGGTTATAAAATACAAAATCAACACACAGAAAGCAATCACATTTCTTGGATATATAGCATGCAAATATTTTCTTCCATTCTGTAGAATGTCTGTTTACTCTATTGATTCTTCCCTTGGCTGTGCAGAAGCTTTTTAATTTAATCAGGTCCCATTTGTTAATTTTTGTTGTTGCTGTGATTGCCTTTGGGGTCTTCTTCAAAAATTCTTTGCCTATGTTTAGGCTGATGCTTGTAAAGATTTTCCCACAATTTTCTTCTAGAATTCTTATAGTTTCATGACTTAAGTTTAAGTTTATTATCCATCATGAATTCATTTTTGTGAGTGGTGAGAGGTGCCAATCCTGTTTCAATCTTCTACATGTGGCTACCTAATCTTCCCAGTACCATTTATTGAACAGTGCTTCTTTTCCCCAGTGTATGTTAATTGTTTGCTTTGTTAAAGATCAGATGGCAATATGAGATTGGTTTTATATGTGGGCTTTCTGTTTAGATCCCTTGGTCTATGCCTCCCTTCTTGGGACAGCACCATGCTTCTTTTGTTACTATAACTTTGTAGTATAGCTTGAAGTCTGGTAAAGTGATGCCTCCTGATTTGTCCTTTTTGCTTAAGGTTGTTTGGGCTATCCAGGCTCTTTTCTGGTTTCCTATGAAGCATAGAATTATTTTTTTTCTGTATCTGTAACAAATGACACTTGGAATTTAATGAGGATTGCATTGAATCTACAGATCACTTTGGGTAATATAGACATTTAAAGAAAATTGGTTCTGTTGAGCCCCAAGCATATGTTTCTCTGTTTGTTTACATTCTCCGTGATTCTCTTCCTTAGTAAGTCATAGTTCTCCCCTTAGAGGTCTTTTACTTCCTTGTGATTATGTATATAGTGTTGGATTATTAGGCTTTGGTTCTGGGGGCTTTCAATAGAAAAGACTCTATGAGTTCCTCAGTTACAGATATTAATAGCACTGTGAACTTGTGTCAGTAGATTTTGTACTGGGTTGTGCAGTTCAGTCTTTAGGCCAGTTGGTGGTGCTATGGGTAAGAGTCCCCTGCAGCTGACGCGCTGGGTACTTTCTTAATCTTTGTTTACACTGAGAAACTGTTGCCTTAGGCAATGGGCGGGTCCGAAATGCATAGTTGGCTCAAGTTCCTTCTATGCCTGGTGGGAAGACAATATGAGTGGAGCTATACCATCAAGTCGACCTTTGGATACCCCAGTGTTGAGGACAACCACTACCACTATTGAGGGTGGTTGGGGGACCTCTTGGTGAAATATACTGAAGTCTTTGGAGGGAAAGAGGGTTGCCCCAGCTTCATACCCTAGACTGGAAGGCATATGATTCACTTTCCTGTCATGTTCCTGTTTTAGTGCTAGAGACATTCAGAAGATAAGACACCAATGTCTGTCTCTGGGCTGCAATTTAGCTGAGCGCCATTAAAAGCTATTAGGTATATTCCCAGATGACAAAAAATCGCACTACAACAAAGATATTTGTATCCGAATGTTCATGAAAAGGACTTTTGACCCACACAAACCAGTCAAAAGTCTTTAAAACTTTTAGTTAGATGCTCCTTACTGTCTCCTTTGACGCCTTTCTCCTCTAATCACTGTTCTGACAGGAATAACAGCTGTCATGGGCTTTTTTTTAGTCCATTTAATTTTCTTAGTACTTTTATTGGTTTTAGGGAAAAAAAACCCTTTTTAAATAATAGCTTATTTTGGAATGTTTGGGCAAAAACAAGTGAGATATAATCTCTTGAAAGTTTGTATATCCTGTCATTCAGGGTCTTTTTTTTTCCTTTTCCTTTTCTTCTTCTTCTTCTTCTTTTTTTTTTTTGGCTTAAGAATTTTTTTTCATTGTAATAATATATGTATAACACAAAATTTAGCATTTTAGCCATTTTTTTTTGAGTACAGTTTAGTTGCATGTAGTATATTTAGATTGTTATGCAACCATCACACCTGGAAATTTTTCATCTTCCCAAGCTGAAACTCTATATTCATTAAGTAATAACTTCCCATTCCCCCTTGGCATTACTGATCCACACTCTGTCTCTGAAAATTTGATTACTCTCTGTACTTCATATAAGTGGAATCATATAGCGTCTGTCCTTTTATAACTGGCTTATTTCATTAGTACAATATCCTCAAAGTTTAGCCATGTTGTAACATGTATCAGAATTTCCTTACTTTTTATATTTAAGGCTGAATAATATTTTGTTTTACATGTATGCCACTATTTGTTTATCCATTCATCCACTCTTGGACACCTGGGTTGCTTCCACACTTTTGGTGTCATGGACAATGCTGCTGTGAACATGTGTGTACAGATATCTGCTCGAGTTCCTGTTTTTGATTCTTGGGTATATACCTAGAAGTGGAATTGCTGAATCAAATGATAATTCTATTTTTAAGTTTCAAGGGTCTACCATGCTGTTTCCCACGAGGTCGTTCATCAAGGTCTTCTTAAAAGCAACACCGAGTTTAATTTTAGCTGGAAACCACTAAATCTGGACTAAGAAGTTTAGGCATTTGGATAGACAGAGCTCCTGGTTTTGTTGTAGCTTTACTGTACGCCAGCACACTCAAAAGCAAGAGACAAATATGTGACTATATTTTCTAAATAACATATTGTCAATGTTTCCATTAATCTGCAAGCAATAAACTCACCTCATTTCAAAGCAGATAATTAATCTAGTGTTACTGGGACATTCTTTCAAAGGGAAAGGAGATTCCTCCAGTATGGTGGAGTTGTTACCTCGTGATATGGCTACATCACATATAGAAGACAAGTGCTCCATGGCAAAGTTACCCAGCTTCTGTGGTCCCCTTCTAGGCTCCTGAAAGTATGGCTAGTTGTATAAACTTTAAACAGCCTTGTCTCTCTGTTCTCTGTGGAGGAGAGTCAAACAGAGCCTAGGTAAGCAAGAAAAGAACCCAAAGTGGGCAGCACCTGTGGCTCAGTGGGTAAGGTGCTGGCCCCACATATGGAAGGTGGTGGGTTTGAACCCGGCTCTAGCCAGTTATAACAGCAATGACAAATGCAACCAAAAAAGTTGGGTATTGCGGGGGGCACCTGTAGTCCCAGCTACTCCGGAGGCTGAGCCAAGAGAATCGCCTAAGCCCAGAAGTTGGAGGTTACTGTGAGCTTGTAGCCACAGCACTCTATGGGGGTGGGGACCCAACAAAGTGAGACTCTGTCTCAAAAAAAAAAAAAAAAAAAAAAAAGGAACCCAAAGTAAATGTAAATCTATTTACACTATTTACTTTCTGATAAACAGGAAGACTGGGTAGACTAGAGTCCATTGTAAAATCCAAATGAAAGAAGAAAAAAAAACACAATATAGACCTAGTGAAAAATTCTCTAACATTTAGGAAATAAACATAAGTATCAAAAGAAAAAGAAGATGAATGGTGTATATCTGCAGAAGACATTTCAGAACTATGAGAAAAGTTAGAAGAGCAAACGCTTTACTTTTCAATGTAATTAAAATTGATGAGCTTTATGAAACCAGGAATGAAAGACGGAGCCCTTTACAGAGGTGAAGAGAATATAGTGCTAGGAAGTAATGGTAGGAGGCAAAGGAAGCCCTCACAAAACAAAGAAATAGTAAATAGTAAAAGAATGTAAATTAAGGCAGCATCAAAAATGGAATCACCCTGAGGATTATTAATCAAAATGCAGAGGAAAACAAACAAACAAACAAAACGCTAAAGGCAATGAGATAGCATAACTTTCTCTGAATAATCATTGATAGGACTTAAGATGTAATAACCAAATTGTCGAAAAATGGCTAAAGTGACTTTATTTAACTTTAAGAATGGAGTCTTCAAGCATTGAGATCAGGGTTTCAAGAGTTCAGCTCTATAAACATTTTGGACCAGTAATTCTTCGGTGTGTGTGTGTCCTGTCATTATAGGGTATTCAGCAGCATCCCCAGAATCTCCCTGCTAGATGCCAGTAGTATCCCCAAGTTGTTACAACCAAAAATGACCTCTGCAGAGCAGAGCAAATCAGCCCTAGTTGAGAATCACTAAAGTAAAAGTGTCACCAAAAAGACGAACAGTGGGCTATTTAAAGCTTTAACATTACGTGTCAAAGGTCTAGGAAGCTAGGTTGACAGTCTGGAAGGAAATACAAAGTGCCTGAGAATCCTCTCCTTAGTCAGCTTGTTGTACAACACCTTTTGCAGAGTCCTTAAAAATCAGTAGGATGATACAAGGGACCCTTGATAAAAAGAACAAAGATGGAAACAGACAATTTATGAAGAAAATAAATACAAATACCCGTAAATGTGAGAAAGTTTAACTGCATCAAATGAAAGTGAATAAAAAGGCATATTATTTTTCAAAGATCAATTTAATAAACCAAATAAAACAGAAGACATTCTGGAGTGTGGTCTAGGAGTGCTCACATACATCTTCAAAACCCCTTAAAGCACACACTTAAGTGATTTTAAATTTGTAATTGCGATGGGCATATAATGGTGGTATGTATCTGTAGGATCATGTGCTGTTTTGATGAAAGCACACAAGGTGTGTTAATCAAATCAGGATAATCAGGTTATCCAAGGGACACATTTTATTAACTCAGTAACTTAGGATTTGTCTTAAAATAATCACGAAGAAATGGAAAGATGCATCAAAAATGTTTATTGCACTGTTGCTTGTAACAGGGAAAAAGTGATATGAACACAAATGTATTACAGTAGAGGACTGACCAATATATCTTCATGGGGGTCACAAAAAGTCATTGTAAGAATTCTTGTTGACATGGATAAAACTCTAATTGCATTTAAAAAGAAAGTTATAAATTCATATACTCATATGCTGAGACAGAAAGTAACTGATGAAAGGTCCCTATACCAAAAAGCCACAATAGTTATTACTGAATAACTATTGCCAGTAGTATCCCCAAGTTGTTACAACCAAAAATGACCTCTGCAGAGCAAATCAGTCCTAGTTGAGAATCACTGAAGTAAAGTGAAAGTGTCACCAAAAAGACAAACAGTGGGCTATTCAATTACTGAATAATTGGGTTTGGGCTTGGGGTGTTTTCTTTTTATGTGATTGATCTGTATTCCATATTCTATATTTACTATATTTTGCAGTAGTTTTATAATTTAATAAGAAAATCATTTTGAGATAAAAGTATAAACTGAAGAGAGATCTTTACTGAGAACTCACTCTGAAGTTGGCAGTTAAAAATTAATCCGCTCACACAATGTTACAGCTGTACTAGAGCGAGCAAATATGTTCTGATCCATTCTTCTCTGCCGGCGTCTTCATTCTCATTCGGGCTGATGTTGGACATGCAATATTTCAGATTCCACAGAATCACCCATGTCAGGTTATCATAACAGTCATGATTATTATGAGCAGTTGCCAAAGACACTAAAACATGTGGGGCAAATCAGTTCCCAATTACCCCTGCTGCCTTACAAGGGTGGAGCGTGGAGATCCCTCAGGCCCTGGAGTCCACTGTTGGATTCAAAGGCTCACGTAAAAAGTCTCTCAGTTACATGAGAAAATCTAAAGTGCTGGAATATGATTTACAAAAATTAAATTGGCAAGGAATGTGGCAATAAAGTTGTCTAATGCGTTCCAGGGTGACGGTTGGAGAGATGATTTAAAGTAGCCCAGGGCAAGAGTGGTTTTAAAATCGGCTGCCGGGCAGTGAACACTTTGGGAGCTGTCTGGGTTTTGGGTTGGGTGTGCAGCATTTTAGTTCAAAGGCTGCAGTCCATTTCAGAGTTTGACAGGAAGAAGTAAGAGGCCAGCTGAATTCCTGCCAGAGGATATAACAAAGAATTCAGAATCCAATACCCAGCCCAGCTCACACTCACACACAAAACAATGGTTCTTTTTTCCCTTGTTTGAAATGCAAACCAGTCACTTTTTTTGTTCCTGTAATTGTAACTAATGGAATCATCTTTGCAGAGATCTTACAATAGCTTCCCTTTCTATCTCAGGGCACCCTTTCCTTATTATTTTTGCTTTCTCTCCCCTCACAACCGATAAGGACTATAGAGTAAACACTATACCCAGGACCTACTACCCTTCCTTACAATAATACTTCATTAGCCTCGGTCCTCACGTGAGATAATTAGGACCCATTGCAGAGCCAACGCAGGCAGCATGAATCAAGACAAAATCTTTGTCTTTTCAGCCACAAGTATTTGAAGCTGTTTGCTACTGCAGCATGTTCTAGCCAAAGCTGGGTGATACCCAGACAATACACCTATTCCTGGCAGTAAGACATGTGGGTACAGATGTGCTTCCAGATTGGTATTGGCTTGAAATTTCACCCAGTAGATATTTGGAAAAAATAAATAAATGCAGAGAAAACATTTGGGTTCCAATGCCAGTGTTGTCATTTTCCAGCTGCAAGACTATCCCTTAATTGTATCTGTCCATAAGTATACAATTAGCTGCTCTGTTTGCCACAGGCATTGTGATCATCCAAAAAGTATTTGTTAAAGAAATGGTCCCCAACCTTTTTGGCACCAGGGACTGGTCCCATGAAAGACAATTTTTCCACAGACTATGGGAATTAGTTTCTCACAGGAGTGTGCAACCCAGGTTCCCCACACAAGCAGATTACAGTAGGGTTCATTCTCCCATGAAAATCTGATGCCACCACCGATGTGACAGGAGGCAGAGGTCAGGAGGTGATGAGAGCAATGGGGAGCAGCTGTAAATGCAGACGAAGCTTCGTCGACTCACCCACCATTCACCTTCTGTTGTGTGACCCAGTTCCTAATAGGCCACAGACTGGTACCTGTCTGGAGCTTGGGGGTCACCGTGTGAGAGCACAGATGAGCTATTAAGTATTATACTAATGAACTTACCTACTCAACTTAGTGAGAACATGCATTATTTCTTTCCATTTATTTGAGGGATCTTCAGTCATTAGTTTGTAGTTGAGACACAAGTTGAAAGTTTTCTCTTGGCTCTACTTCATTCTTGTTTATGGCTCAGTAGTACACCAAGGTACATACATACCATATTTTCTACCAAGGTACATACATACCATATTTTCTTTATCCATTTATATTGATTCCATATCTGTGCAATTCTTAATCATGCTGTGAAAAAGCCTTCAGTTGCAGATGTCTTTTTGATAAAATGATTTCTTTACCCTCAGATGAAACCAGAGTATGTTATCCTGTGTAAACTATCTCAGGAATGGAAAAGTAAATACCACGTGTTCTGACTAACAAGTGGGACCTAAACATTGGGTACACATGGGTACAAAGAGATGTAAAGAACATTGGAAACCAAGAAGGGTGTAGAATGGTGGGGAGATGAAGGATTAAAAATTTACCTATTGGGTAGAATGAACATTACCCAGGTGATGGGCACACTGACAGCCTTGACTTTAGCATTATACATGTATCCATGTAACATTTGTACCCTCTTAATATTTTTAAATTAGAAAAGAAAATACAAAAAGAAAAAGTTTTCTTTTGCCTCTAAACAAAGCAGAAAGTAGAAAAAGTACTTATGTGGGAGTCAAGATAACTAACATCTAAACCTAGACAAGTCATCAAGTAGCTGCGTGCCTTTAGCCAAGACATATCTCTTCCCTGGGCCTCAGTTTCTTTGTCTATAAAACAAAAGTTTGAGCTCTTTTTCATATCTAGAATTCTAGAATAGATTTCATGTGGTCATAAACCTCATGAGGTTGTAATGAATTGATCTGCAGCCTCTTGGTCTCCTGGGTTGGGGCTACATCAGCCAACATTTCTGGATGACAAGTGAACAATGGTTGATTACCCAGATGCTTCCAGCTGCTTGGCATGAAGGCCTAATCATTTAGTGATTGACTAAGTGTCTCCATTTTTCAATCAGACATTGTGTCTTATTTCAGATACAGCCCCTGTCTCCAGACCTGGAAGAGAATCCTACAGTGGTATGAAGATCTAGAGTAAAGACCAAGATAAAGTATGGGCTTAGAGCTTTTTGCCATTCACAGACTCAATGGTGCTTTTATGTGTCCTGCTTGGATCTCTGAGTTCAAATATAAGATTCATGACTCAAATATAAGATTCATGACTCACGGTGACAGCTGAAATGGGTGGACAGTCAAAGGCAGTCTCTCCCCTGTGGTTATTCCTCTTTCTGTTTTCTCTATATACCTGGTATGAGGATGCCTCAAGGTTCATTTTCTGATCTTTAGCTCTTATTTTTTATCATCTTCAGAAAATGTATTTATTGTTAGAACTTCAGTAATCACCTTAATCATAGTTACTGAGGGAGAATGAGAGAGAGAGGATAAAGCAAACCAACATTCCAGAGTAACACCTTTGTAACTGGGGGTGGGAGAACACATTGCCACCACTGAAAATGTGATTTGCCTTCCAAATATCCACAAAACAGTTATAAAGATTGTAAAGCACAACATGTCTATACTTGTTTGCCCAATTATGTCAAGACAGGGAATAAAGAAATAAATATTATTTGAGCACTGTGGCAGTGCTCCATATTAGTAATCTAATACCATACTGTACAGTAAAAACTATCCCTAAACCCAGTATTTTGAAGCAATAAATATTTACTTAGCACATAATTCTGAGGGTCAGCAATTTGAGCTGGGCTCAGCAGGGTGGTTCTTTTGGTTCTGGTTGGACACACTTGTGCACTGCACACAGTCCTGTTAGCTGGAGACTAGCCAATTATACAATGTATCCATGTAACAAAAGCATTTTACCCCCTTAATATTTTTAAATTAGAAAAGAAAATACAAAAAGAAAAAATAAGTTTTCTTTTGCCTCTAAATAAGGCAAAAAGTAGAAAAAGTACTTATGTGAGAGTCAAGATAACTAATGTTTAAACCTAGCGTCTAGCTGGTAGCCTCCAGCAGGATAGCTCACCTTCACTACACAGGGTCTCTCATCTGCTGGTAGATTATCAAGGCTAGTCCTCAAAGTGGCAGGCAGTGTTCCAAGAGAGGATATCAAAGTGTGTAAAGCCTCTTGAGGCTTGGGCTTGGAAATGTCATATCATCACTTCCATCATGTTCTGCTGGTTAAGGCAAGTCACAGGTTAGCCCAGATTCAAGAAACATTTAAAAAGTATCAACTTTTTGATGAAAAAAAAAAACAGCAAAATCAAATTGCTATGATCATGGGTATACAGAGAGGTAGAGAATTGAGATCATTCTTACAATCAATCTGCCACACCCCTCCAGATCCATTTTCCAGTCTTCTATGCTCTAATTTCTGTCCAAAGGGGACCTGTATAGACTATATCAATGGAGCCCCAATGTGCATTATCTTTTGGCTGGATATAGCCAATGGGAAATTGGAGAGAGAGAAGATTACAGCAAGAAGGAGGTGTTCCCTGCTGTCCTCAGGCTGGCTTTCTCAGGCAGGAAGGATGAGTGTACCTCTCAGGATGGTCACCAGAGGTCCATGTTAGGTATTACTGGGTCTGGGGACAGTGAGAAAACGGGGCACTGTGGTGTGGTATTCTTGTTAGCATGGGTAGAGAGCTTTCTGAGAAGGAGAATGTTTAACATAGAGCTGAATACTGTGAAGGAATGAGTTATGCAGGAAAACAAGGATATGGGAGGAGAGCATTTCAGATAAAGGAAACAGCCTATGAAGTGGGTTGTGGACAAGAGCCTTCCACAGACCACCAGCTCCAGGTACACAGGTGCGGCCAGGGTACCTGCTGAATATCCTGCCACCTTCCCACTCAACATCTGCTCAAGGAAAATGGCCATCTTTTCCTTTTCCTGTAATTTTCTCTGTCCTATTTCATCGTTCTTAAGATTTTCTACATTAGAAAACTTAGAGTCAATTTTGGTCTCACTCCTATTCAATATCTGTTTACATTTATATACAATGACTTTACTCAGAAATTGAAGTTCCCTGTAATATTTATAAAGATCCTCTGAGCCTCCATGATCTTACCTGAAAGAGATAGCAATAGATATAACAGCAGGGCTGTCACAGGAATTAAATTTGATGATACAAATGAATCCATTTGGCATAGTTTCTGGTATGTAACTGATTCCCAATAAATGCTAAAAGCTTTGTGTGGATATACAAGAGATTTTAAAATACATGTGCTGCTTCATTTTTGATTATTTTTGTATCAAAGTAATAAGCACACACAGTAACTGCAGCAGATGCCAGCAATGCCCCACTTATTTCCCTGGATCTTTACCATTTCCATGTCATCCCATCACTGCTGCTGATGACTGCTGACATTCCTCATCCCCAACTCTGTGCCTAAGGGCTTTCTTTCTAGTACCACAGTGGGCTGCCATGCTCTCTCCTCAATAGTGGGCAAGAAGTGCTGGGAAATTAACAACACCATGGGAGTAACTCTCAGCCAACAACCAATAGGGATTGGTATATAAAACCCCCCAGTTCCTTGCTTCTCAGGTAAATAAGTCTGAGGGACTTAGATTACACTACTTTCCAGTTTCCCCTTGGAATTAGCTCTTGTTTCATACTGTGGCATGCTGGCTTAACAGCCTGGTCTTTTTGGTTCCCCCTCTTCAGTGCACCATTTCCCCTGCTCCCTGGCAGGTGATCCCTCCTCCTCTCAGTAGACAATGTGCCATCAAATCCTGGTTCAAGGTATACTTCTGAGGTAACCCAAACTAAGATGATAATATTAAATAGCACAGAATGTCTTGTGATAAAAGCCAAGGGTCCCGTTCCTCTTTCTTTCTTTCTTTCTTCTTCTTCTTCTTCTTCTTTTTTTTTTTTTTTAGTCCCATTCCTCTTTCTAAGTCCTACTTCTCAAGGACACATTTTGTTTACTCCTTCAGTTTTTATGTTTTTTTATAGTATCTTCATAATTGTTGATAAAATGCTTGTATCTCTGTTTCTCAACTTAAGCATTTTCAATAATGTCTATAGACTCTCTCTCATATGAGTGATGACTATTTAGTCACTTATGATACCACTCTCATTCTTCAGTATTTGACATGTGAATTTTCATATTTGTTTCTGTTATTGGTTAAATTCAATTTTAAAATAATATATTTAAAACTCTATTTCTCAATAAATCAACTTGGGATTGTCAACGCTGACACCACACTTAGTAGCGTGAGGGTAGTCCCCTACCTTCACCACCCCACACATCCACTACTGACTTTCTGTCCACTGCATGTCCACTCGCACTGTGTCCAGGCTGTTAACACTCCTGTCTCACCTGCAGGTTCAACAAAGCCTTCCATGCTTCTTCATTCAAAAGCATATGGGGACTGTGGGAGAGAAGGGAAATGTTAACAGCATTGACATGGTAAAAATGCAGTTAGCAAAAGTTAAGTAAATACATAAAACCCTATGGGATTATGGTTCCATTTTCATAAGCCCAGAGTCATAATACTGGCCACTAAAAAGAGAATATTCCTAAAATCAGATGGGCTGTTTTATTTTAGGTTCCATCAGTTGCTTAAAATCATGCCACATATTCACTTGTTTTACTGCAGGTGGATTTGGGGGTTTTGTTTTGTTTATTTTTGCTTTGTTTTTGTCTATGTGTTCATTGTTTTGTTTGTTTGGAGCATGTATTTGCTTTTTTTTTTTTTTCTTGAGACATAATCTAACTTTTTCGCCCACAGTATAGTGCATGGTGTCACAGCTCACACCAACCTCAAGCTCTTGGGCTCAAGAAATCCTCCTACCTCAGCTTCCTGAGTAGTTGGGTCTACAGGTGCCTACCACAATGCCCAGCTATTTTTTAGAGATGGGGTGTCACTTTTGCTCAGGCTGATCTGGAACTCCTGAGTTCAGGCAATCCACTCTCCCTGGCCTCCCAGAGTGCTGGGATTATAGGTGTGAGCAATTGCAACCTACTTGCCTTTTCTTTCTTTCTTTTTTTTTTCTCTAAATTTATTTGTCTTTATCATGTCCTCGATATACGACAGTCATATGTTCTATGCTCAATTACTTCCTCCTCTTGCCTCAATCTTCATGGCAAAAATATATTTGTACATTCTGGAGAGATGCTGTGATGGCAACACCAGTAGATCATGGCCCTTCACAAATTCCCACCTGAAAACAGAAGGGACCAACTAGTGGCTAAATCAAAAACTCATGGGCAAGGTGGAAAACATAGCTAAATGGTAAAACATCTCCACAAATCCCAAGAAACAAGCCAAGGGCTGTGTGTGTTCACTTTGGTCTGAGGCAATGCAGAGGGCAAAGGGGCCTCTGACAGACTGAGAGTCAGAACCACCGCCTGGTGAGCCAAAATGGAATAATCTGCCAATAAGAGAGTGAAGGAAAAGTGCTCCTGATCCAGATGACAGTAGGGGAGGGGCAGGACTGGAGGAACCTGCGGCTGTATTTTTTTTTTTATTAGCTCATAAGCATGTACATTACTGCATTTATTGGGTATAATGTGGTGATTTTATATAAAATTTGGAAAGTTTACATCAAACAGGTTAACATATCATTCAGCTCACTTATTTAATTGTTGTGGTTAGACATTTATACTCTATTCTTAATTGTATTTGACATGTACCCTTGCAATATGCATAGTAGGCAAGATTCCACCAATTACCCTCCCTCCACCTGCCCATCCATTCCCCTTGCCCTCTTCTTCTCTCCTTTCTGAGCTATAATTGTGTTTTATCTTTTGTATGAAAGTGTGGGTGATTATATATTGGTTTCATAATCATATTGAGTACATTGGATATTTTTTGTTTCCATTCTTGAGATACTTTACTAAGAAGAATATGATCCAGCTCCATCCATGTAAACATAAAAGAGGTAAAGTCTCCATCTTTTTTATGGCTGCATAATATTCCATGTTATACTTGGACCACAATTTGTTAATTCATTCATGGGTTGATGGGTACTTGGGCTGCTTCCATGACTTGGCAATTATGAATTGGGCTGCAATAAACATTCTTGTGCAAATGTCTTTTGAAAAGATTACTGAAATTGATAAACATTTGGCTATCCTAACCAGAAATAGAAAAGTAAAATCCCTAACATCATCAATCAGAAATTACAAAGGTGAAATAACAGACAACTCAAAAATTTAAAAAATCCTTAATGACTACTATAAAAAGCTCTCTTCTCAGAAATATGAAAATCTGAAGGAAATAGACCAATACCTGGAAGCAAGCCACCTTCCTAGACTAAGCCAGAAAGAATTGGAAACGTTGAACAGGCCTCTATCAAGTACTAAAATAGCATCAGCTATATGAAATCTCACCAAAAAGAAAAGTCTAGTACCAGATAGCTTCACATCAGAATTCTACCAAACCTTTAAAGAGGAACTAGTGCCTGTATTACATAACCTTTCCAAAACTCAGAAAAAGAAGGACTACTTCCCAAATCATTCTACAAAGCAAATATCACCCTGATCCCCAAACCAAGAAAAGACCCAACAAGAAAATAAAATTATAGCCCAATATCTTTAATGAATATAGATGCAGAAATATTCAATAAGATCTTAGCAAATAGAATTCAGCAACACATCAAACAAATTATTCACCTTGACCAAATTGGTTTTATCCCAGGGTCTCAAGGTTGGTTCAACATATGTAAATCTGTAAATATAATACATCACATAAACAAAACAAAAAACAAAGACCATATGATTCTATTGCTGCAGAAAAAGCTTTTGATAACATCTAGCATCTTTTCATGAACACTTAAGAAAATAGATATAAAAAGGACATTTCTTAAACCTATAGAGGCCATCTACAGAGAACCCACAGCCAATATTGTATCGAATGGAGTAAATTTGAAAATATTTCCACTCAGATCAGGAACTAGGCAAGGATGCCCACTGTCTCCACTGCTATTTAACATTGTAATGGAAGTCTTAGCCATCGTAATCAGGCAAGAGAAGGTGATCAAGGATATCCAAATAAGGTTAGAGGAGATCAAACTTTGGCTCTTGGCAGATGATATGATTTTATACCTGAAACCCCCAGGGACTCAACTACAAAACTCTTAGAAGTGATTAAGAAATACAGCAGCATCTCAGGATACAAAATCAATACTGCCACTGTATTTTTTAACACTACCTGGAAACAACTGAAGAGGGAGCCTTTAACAACCTCCCTCCAAATACTCTGGAAGACTTACTTTACCTAAAAATGACCACAGGTAAAGC